>JAFFST010050738.1:226235-236550 GCA_022414735.1 Noturus placidus | reverse complement strand
CCCCCCCCCCCCCCCCACAACTGTGTATTTATCAGTGCATAAATGTTTTATTACCTTTCTTACCTTGACGAGGCTTTCCACAAAATCATGCTAGGTAAATAAAGAGCCAGTTAAAGAACAACAAGCCAATAAAACTGGTCAGAATGCCTAATGCCTAAATGTTTAACTCCTCTTATACCACAGCAATTTGTCATCGATTCAAAATTTTATTTATTATGTTTAATTTTGTCTAACATCCATGTGATAAGTTAGTTTCTGTTTGTCATGAAATCTGAGTGCAGACGGATACAATTGCAGATTCACTGTAGGGTGAAGTTCATAAACTGGCATGGGGCAGGTGATCAGCAAATAGAGAACAGGAGAACACGAAAACCAAAAACGTAGACAAAGTCGAGAAACCAGAATAACAAAACACAGAACAAAGGTTTGGTATGAACAGCTAGATAGACACTGGATGACACTTCGCACAGGACAAAGACATACGCAGGCTTAAATATGCAAACTAATCAACGGGATACTGAAAGCAGGTGTGACACACGAGGGCGGACTTTCTTCCTGTGGTGAACACTATTCAGTTTTAGCCTGTGGGGAGTCAAATAACGTTATCTCTTTTTCCTCATGAACACAGCGTAGATAAACAAGATCATGTGAAATGCTGAGAATTTCAGAGACTTATCATGTGCCTTACACATAAATAATGAATCAGTTACTGCACTAAAAAGGACACATTTTTCTGGTACACAAACTGTTTTTTCTATTCTATGCAAATTATGTTCTCGAGAAAGTTGTCGAGAAATACTGATAAATACATTTAAGATCAAAGTATGACTCATATTAAGATAAGAAAACTTAATTGCTACTGATAATTGCTACACGTCTCAGGGTCCACACGTGTTATCTAGAGAGAATCTTACAGCCAGAGAAAGACACACAACGCGAGACTCATACAACACATTTAAAAAATGAAAGGAATAAATAAAAAGAGGAACTCGGACATCTTGCTTCTCTTTGATCAGTTTCATTTCTGTTAATAATGAAAGCAATCACCATCATCTGAAGTAACCAAGATCACATATGTAAATTTACCAACATGTAAATTGTAACTGCAATTAAAAGATGACAAAGATAGCATACCATGATTCTTGAAGGCATTTCTATGCTACACAGTGGGTATCACGATGTATAGGTTTGCCTACAATTCCAGTTCCTACAGTTGCCTACAGTTCCAGTCTGCCGGCGTAATGGCAAATCGACTTATCGGACATTTTCAATCAGTATAAGCGACTGAATTATTTAATTGCAGAAAGCATGTTATAAGATTAGTCAGGACACTGTTGGGTTTCTGTGTGTAGAGTATCATGACTGTGTTGTTTTTTTTTAAATAATAAATTTGTTAAAACGTCTTACATTTGCTATAGTCCATCTTATCCATTCATCTTCAACCGCTTACTCCTTTATCAGGGACACAGGGGAACCTGGAGCCTATCCCAGGGAGCAACGGGCACAATTCGGGGTACACCCTGGACAGGGTGCCAGTCCATCGCAGGGCACATTCTCACACACACTCACACCCAATGTCATACACGCCAATCAACCAACCCTGCAAGTCTTTGGACTGGGGGAGGAAACCCGGAGGAAACCCCCGACACACGGGGAGAACATGCAAACTCCGCACACACATGGCTCTGGCGGGACTCGAACCCCGGACCCTGGAGGTGTGAGGCGGACGTGCTAACCACTAAGCCACCGTACTATTTAAAAGATTAGCTACAACATTTAACAACAGATGAGTTGCAGTTTGTAATGATGTCAATAAATCAATGTCAATAAAAATATATTTTCCATGATATCTCCGAAAAGTGTACTGTGATATAATTGATCACAATATCGATATTATATCGTCATATCACCCAGCCCTACTGTGCCGAAAAGCAGGTCACTCAATAATAAAAACAGAACGGATAATGTGTAAACACAAGCCATTTTTTGGGGTTGAGTCTGCATACTTATTATAATATATACGTATTGTATATAATTTATTATTTTGTACAAGATCTAAAAATATCTTACATGTTCTTGCAAGAACTTGTACCAATTGTATAAGTAAGCTTATCTGGTTGTTTAAATATGAGGGGTATATATAATAAACGTAATCATGGGTTGCACACTGGACAGCTGAAAACAATGATGAACCATTCAGAAAAGAACCAATGACAAAACAGGGGCGGAACAGAACATAACCATAACAAAATCACGTGTCCAATGTAAACAAAGTCAATGTCATGGAAGACTGAAAAGCGTGCGTTCGCTAAGGGCTCGCGCACCTGGCTCGTGCACCTGGCTCGTGCACGAGCATGCACTTCGTTTTCCGAACACGCTGCAATACTGCAGCGCTGACTCAAGGGGAAATCATGACACCTACTAGAAATTTCTTATTAGCAATTTTGGCACCTCTGAAAAGGGAAAAAGGAGGTAATGTGAAAATCGAAAAATTTATGGCCCCAATCAGACATACCCTGCTGATAGCATTAGCAGACCCAGTCAGTATGCTACTAACCTCTTTAAGGTAGCTCGTTATGTTGTGAAACCAAATTAAATTACATGCCATTTGAGATTTATGAAATTTATCTGTGTGACTAACCTGCAGTATATCAGTGAGTTGTAACTTTAGCACCCATAACAGGTTCTTTGGGTGTTTCTCAACCTATAGAAAGCTCAATAGCACAAAAATAACCTTCTTGTTAGCTGTAACCATTTGCTTAGGATATGTTTCAAGCAGCTCCCTAGTTTAGTAGTCAGGGCACTGATCAAGGAGTCGGCCATTTAAAGGGTTGTCTCAATCACAAAATCCTTGCAGAATATTTGCTCCCTAAAAAATCCCACGATGCACCACAAAAACCAAGGAGTATCAACGCTCCTTACTGGAAATGGCGTCATGTTTTCTGAAGCCTTTCAGCTCGAAAAAAAAAAAAAAAAAAAACGGGGGATGAACTCTCCGGCTACAAATGTAAGGAGCTTATAAATTTGTAATTTTTTTTCACATTAAAAAAAATATTAACATATGTACTAAAGGTTAATATTTTAAATATAATAATTAAAGATAGGTTAAACCTCATGTTCTGTTTGGGGCAGATTGATCAAGTTTATAGTCTTACTAAAAGTGAAAAAACAAACAAAAAAAATGTATGTATTGGCTTAATTTCACTCATGAACATAAACATTCTTGTGTATATTAACCATAATTCTATTTTTCTTCCATATGTCACATCTGTATGCACCTATCTGTCATCCATAAACATTACTTACATTTCTAATAACTAAGATGAATCATATAAGACAGTGGTTTTCAAGTTGGGGCCGCCAGGGGGCGCCCGGGGGGCCTCAATTTGGTGTGAAAAATAAATAAATGTATGTTTTCTCTTTCTCACTCTCAGACAACCACACACACACACACACACACACACACACACACACACACACACAATCAATTCCTAATGCAATGTAATGTAAAGATGTAAGATGTAATTATTCATAAAAAAAAAAATGGTATATATTCAGAAGTCTGTATTTTTAATGTGTTTTAAATACATTTTGCACATTTTAATGCCATTTGGGGGGCCTTGCTCTGGAAAGGTTTGGGAACCCCTGATAGAAGATACATTGGATATTTTAAAAAATTTCAATACATGGCCTGGGTCAACAGTTTACATTAAAATTCATTTAGCAAACACTTTTATCCAAAGCGACTTACAAATGAGAGCACACTCACACACCAATGGTAGCAGAGCTGCATGCAAGGTGCTAGCTTGCCATCGGGGCCACTTAGGGTTCAGTGTCTTGCCCAAGGACACTTCGGCATGGGATCACCCGGGCCGGGATTCGAACCACCAACCCCACGATTAGTGGACAACCCGCTCTACCGACTGAGCAACAGCCGCCACAACAGTACACAACAGTGTACGCATCGCTAAGTAGCAAAGTAATATCATGAGGATTAAGTGTATTTTCACTCCAAATATTAGACCATAATATGCAGCATGACCTGAGGGTTCATAAAGTTGACGTCTAATGAATGCAGTCACTGAGTATGAAGAAGTGTGAATATGCATACTCACACCTCAGTACAGTGGACACATTATGCTGCACTGTACTAACACAAATAACATACACTCACACACTCGTAACAGTCTAGACTCGTCAGTAGAACAGCCATACGAATAAATGCGGTATGACATCCACATAAATACATACTGCTAAACATCATACCAGTATTTATTTCATGCTGTTACACTAGACCAGCAGCCTGCATGGGTGTTTGACCCAGTCACTGACTTTTAACACAACATAACACCATGTTGCGCAACATGACGAGCGTCCCTGAGACTCATTGCCACCTGTCACACAAAAGCACAAGAAGAATGTCATGTGCCTGTGCTGCTCAGATAACACTGAGTGATGAGTTTGACTTCATTTTTAGAATAGCTGAAATGTAGCTTTGCTTTCACGAATTCCATAGCACCATGAATTGTTGCTCTTTAACTGAAAATCAAAACAATCAACAGTCAAATCAACATGTCTCTGGCGCAACACTGAGATATGGAGTGTAGTCTATACATTTCTGTTGTTGAGTTCTATAATCCTGTACGCTGGATCTAAAATGACCTCCAACTTTGTAGTCAAGGTTATTTAGTAGAATAAAGTAGTATTGTAGAAATCACAGCATTTTAAAGGGGTGGCTGTGGCTCAGGTGGTAGAGCAGGTTGTCCACCAATCGCGGGGTTGGCAGTGCAATCCCAAGTCCACATGCCTCCACTTGCCGAAGTGTCTTTGGTTGTATTAGTATTTGGTTGTAATTAGCATCTAGCATCCTAGTACAAATACATTTTACCATTTCCTACTGGCTACATTAACTATATTAAGTTTCACTCTACATTGTCTATAAAATAAGTATTATAATGTTTGCCTACTACCTCTGTCTAATTGCTCCGATTATGTACTCAGACCAACACAAATGGCTTCGGAAGACTTCCTGAGAAATTGTGAATGGATTAACTAACTATGATATTAAAACAAATATAAAGATTTCAAAACAGATTTATTTGTATCGCACTTTTAACATTCAACATTGTCAAAAAGTAGCTTTGCATAAATTGGATGTAGATTTAGATCCCTAATGAGCAAGATAGAGGTGACAGTGGAAAGGAAAATCTCAGACGTGAGGAAGAATTCCTAGACTCCAAAAGAACCCATCCTCTTCTGGGTGACAACGGATATTGGGATAATCAATCATTGCTCTTATAAAAGGTCAAGCTACATGAAGTGTGTTGAAAGGATGTTGATTATGAGTGGCATAATCTTTATGATTATAGCAGCATTTACAAGTGTACAGTATCCAGCATGATTATCCACTAAAGCAAGGGTAACACTTGGGCATAAACTGTTTTTGGGAACATAATGGCCACAATTGTGAATTCTATCACACAGCATTTTAAAAACCCTATATAAAATGCAGGCCATATTTCTCACCCCTGCATAGCATTACCATTTTAAGTGACCATGCTGTAAGAAATTGCCTAAAATAAAAGAAGGTTTTTAACTAACATCTCATAGTAAAACTCATAGGAGGACCTTCTAGAGCAGGGGTGTCCAATCTTATCCGGAAAGGGCCGGTGTGGGTGCAGGTTTTCATTCCAACCAAGCAGAAGCCACACCTGAGTCTATTGAAAGCCATGATCAACTGATTAAACAGGTGGATTCAGGTGTGGCTCCTGCTTGGTTGGAATGAAAACCTGCACCCACAGCGGCCCTTTCCGGATAAGATTGGACACCCCTGTTCTAGAGTAAAGCCTAACACATACAATATACTGTATGTAGTTGTACCTTACTTGCCAGTAACAATAGTTTTTTTTCTTCACCACTGAATTCTGTATTTCCCATTGCCTTAAAAGGAACCCAGACTATGTGGACAGGTTTGCCAGGCCTTAATACGCAATAACTGCCCTCTCCTGCTAAAATACGTTGTTAGAAACACCTGAAATATGTTAATTACTTAAAAAAATCTTAATATTTAAAACATATTTTAACCTAAGGAGGCCGCCATTACGTGAAGTGCTCAGTGCACTCTGAGTCGATGGCGTAAAATGGTTGCACTTGAGCAGTCAAAAGAATTAGCTACTAGCCCCCGCAGCAGGAAAAGAACGCCACAGTGTGCTACTTTTAGCTGTAATTTTCTAGTTGTTGTGTGCTGTGATACAGGGGATATCTGTAAATATATTCAAACCTGTAAACATCATGTTAGTGTGTTTTTCTGTATATTCTCATAACATAAAACTCCTGTAAAATTAGCATAAAACACCTAGCCGAGGCATATCCGAAGTAAAATTAAAGCTGTTCTCGTACCATTTAGGGCATATACATGGTTGTGGTCTCTTTTGAAAGGTGGACAAAATTTGACATAATTGGATTGTTTGGACCTTTGCCAGTGTAAGAAGACTGTTTTTGTCTGGATGTTATGGATCAATGGATTACTATGAGGCTTCATATGATGTGAGTTTCGTCCATTTCGTAAGTGTTTGTAAAATCGGTGGTCTGACAGAGACATTGATTTGTAGCTACTGTTGTGATTGTATCTCAATCAAAAAAATTGAGAAAAAAAAACAAAAAAAAAACACACTAACATGATGTTTACAGGTTTGATTATATTTATAGATACACACTAACATGATGTTTACAGGTTTGATTATATTTACAGATATCCCCTGTATCACAGCACACAACAACTAGAAAATTACAGGTAAAAGTAGCACACTGTGGCGTTCTTTTCCTGCTGCGGGGGCTAGTAGCTAATTCTTTTGATTGCTCAAGTGCAACCATTTTACGCCATCGACTCAGAGTGCACTGAGCACTTCACGTAATGGCGGCCTCCTTAGGTTAAAATATGTTTTAAATATTAAGATTTTTTTAAGTAATTAACATATTTCATGTGTTTCTAACAACGTATTTTAGCAGGAGAGGGCAGTTATTGCGTATTAAGGCCTGGCAACCCTGTCCACATAGTCACAGGGCGGCTGTGGCTCAGTTGGTAGAGCGGGTTGTCCATTAATCCACTAATAGTAGAGTTGGTGGTTCGAATCCCGGCCCGATTGATCCCATGCCGAAGTGTCCTTGGGCAAGAAACTGAACCCTAAGTTGCCGCCAATGGCAAGCTAGCACCTTGCATGGCAGCTCTGCTACCATTGGTGTGTGAGTGTGTCTCATTAGTAAGTCGCTTGTAAATGTATAAATAATATTTCTGTAAAGCTGCTTTGAGACATTGTCCATTGTAAAAAGCGCTATACAAATTGATTAATTAATTAATATCTCAAAATGGTTTACATCAATCGAATCACAAGAATCTTAGCTTTCCAAAGATATGAGTGCTTTCGTACACACAGAAGCTGTGTAGCTAGCATAGATTTGCTCATAACATGGCAACGGCGTGCTGGAATTTTAACAGGATAAAGTACACGACAGCAAGATAATATTTGATCATCTCTAAAATTATTGATATTAGAATACGTTTCATCATAAAATGATAGTATAATCCATATGCTTACCTACAGTTGCTACACAGACATCATCGATTTTGCCCCACACTCGCCTCCTCATGTCTCTGTCTTCATTTTGATGTACATTTTGAGTAATGTTTTGTATATTAGCCTCCACGCTTATGTTGCACCTGGGTTCAAATGGAGAATCAAGACCGTTGCAACCATTTGAGGTCACTACCCAGAATGCATTGTGAGATAAACAGCAAGGGTGGCCTACAAGTGCAAGGATTTTTAGTATTTAAAAAAAAAAAAAAAAACTCTGATATCTAGAGTGTTGTTGTATAGTGGATTTATATAGCAGATGTCAGCGTTAATCTAATAAGTCATACAAATCTTCATAGTTGGAGTTCCCTTTAATAGAATCATCTAAAATTAGTCAACTGAATGTGCTGAATTCTTAGAATGACTGACTGGCTACATTAGATTCAATACAACAAATGTCCTTTTCCACAAGGCTGTTACTGAGAAAAAGATCCACACAGAGCTGGGCTTTTCAACCACTGGCATTGTGGTAGTAACAGCAGACAAAGACTTGGTGTGAGTCAACCAATCAGCTAGTTCCCAGATTGTCTAGCACTGGTATAGGTGCTATGCTACGGAGAGAGACAGAAAGCGGGGGTTGAGCATTTCTGGTTATAGAACAAATCCTAGGCACACTGTAGCTCCATTAAGAGTTTATGAAATGAGGCATGACTGGCCATATGAAACAGAAAATGGCAAGCATGCTAAATATGTGAATGAATCCAGACACTTCTGCCTTGGAGGTTCCTTAATACAAATTTGTCTTCCCTGTTTTACTTCAGATTCGAAGTGGATGACAGCAACTTGTTTTAAGTCAAGACATTGCACATCACGTACGTTGGACAGCAAATATATTACAACAGCATGCAATTTTCTTAGATGACATTTTACAGAGAGATTATCACCCACTGGGACTGGAAATAACAAACACCAATTAAAGGTCAAAAGACTGAATTTTTGAAAAAGTAAGGGAGAGAATCAATACGGTGATCTTTTGCCCAAAACATTGTCTGACAACACGAAGCAAAAATCCCAATGAACGAAGAGTTGCCCTTTCACAGGCAGTCATTTTTTCTGTATTTCACGGTCAGTCGGTTGGGACAGTGGCTGTTCTCTCGTCAGCATTCCAGTCACAGGCACAGGAACAGACAGGACTTGTCCTTGATGAGACAGCATTCAGAATCGGTAGCCTTGCACCTGTTGACTCAAGTAGGATACTCCTCCACAGATGAGCAGAGAGAAGAATTTCGCTCAGGGTCTCCTGGAGCCTGCTGATGTGTCAGTGTCTCCTACTGTCTGTACATGTGTCAATCTCAAATCCCACTTAATAGTGCCTTCTTCTAGTGAGTTAACAAACAACTCAAGAGGGACATAATCTAACCAGATGGACTGGCTGAGAAGGTAAACAGCATGTGATTGTGTTACGGTCCCTGACCAGTTAGCAGGTTTGTCTGGTTGTCACTATCTGCTACAAACAGCAGCGCAGACTAATTTAATCCAGACTCAATTATACCTACTGCTGTGATGGGTTTTAAAGACTTTATTCCTTGCATGATGGCCAATCATCACGGCCTGCATTAAAGCATATGCTAGAAGCGTCCTTGTTTGCCACTGATGAGACATTAAGACTGGTACAACTGTCTTTAATGTCATGTTAAACCAAGCTAAGCATGAATGGTATTTCCTTCAGCATGGAAAAAAAAAATCTCTGGACAATGACTGGGGACAGCCATTATTCTACTCCACAGCATACACAAACTGTGCACAGACACTGAAAACATGTGATTTAGAAAACAAAAATGGTAGTTTTTCTTACCCTCCATATGCTCCAAAAGTAAAACTCCTTTTCCTTTGAGCCATCTTGGTAAACAGGCTGAGCTCAGCATTAGAGACACACAGACATCAACAGAGATATGCACTGAGATGGAGGCACTACGTCTGTCTCACCGGACTGAACCGAGAGTAGCCAAGCATGAGTGTGAATGTGTGTGTGTGTGTGTGTGTGTGTGTGTGTGTATGTGTGTGTCCCTTCCCTTTCCACTCCCCTGACTTTCTCTCTGTCTCTCTCTCCCTCCCTCCCTGTCTGCCTCTCTCTCTTCTGTCGTTCTCTCCACCTCTCTTCTTATGTATGTTCCCTTTCCTCTCTTTCTCTCTCCACAGACCACTTTTAGCCTCCGGTAACCAATCGCTGAAAAGGATTTTTATAGAAGCTCTGCAAACCCGACTTTGTAAATAATGTAAATGAGAGTTTCAGAATATAGGTGATTGCTGCCATTAATGACACTAATGCCAAGACAGAAGACAAATAACAGACCATAAGTAGAGAAAACAGAGGTGCCTTTAAAGAGGAAAAGGCAGAACATCTAAAATACATTAAATAAAAGAGTGATATATTCACAAATCATTTTAAAAACCAGCTGGCCAAACAAAAGGGAGGAACAAACACAGCAAGTGGGAATTGTAAAATGGTAAATGGTGCACTTACAGTGCCTTGCAAAAGTATTCGGCCCCCTTGAACTGTTCGACCTTTTGCCACGTTTCAGGCCTCAAACATAAAGATATAAAACTGTAATTTTTTTGTGAAGAATCAACAACAGGTGGGACACAATCATGAAGTGGAACCAAATTTATTGGATATTTCAAACTTTTTCAACAAATAAAAAACTGAAAAATTGGGCGAGCAAAATTATTCAGCCCCTTTACTT
>JAFFST010050738.1:149665-165194 GCA_022414735.1 Noturus placidus | reverse complement strand
CTCACACTGAATTAAAGGGCCAGTGCATCGTTGAAAGATTTAAATGAAGATGGTTTGACAAAAAAATTGTATATATTGCACAGAAAATATATTTGTAAAGTATATTTCATATCCAGTTAATGTTAATATTTAAAAAAGTTGATATTAAATTATTACCACTTGAACTGTAAATGCTTTTGTTTGTGGTGAGTGAATGTGAGACTATCAGGAGGTTTTTTTTTTTTTAATTCAGTCAATGTTAATATGAATTAATAACATTCAATAAGTGAAGAAATCGTACTTAAATCTTCAGAATTTAGTTAATTTAGTTAATTTGAGTAATGTGTTTTCTGCTTATGAGACCAGGTACTGTGAAACAACTTGTTGAAATGGAGAGAATAAAGTTTTTATTTGCATCAGAAATCTTTAAAATAATTTTTTTATGTATTTTTTTAAAAAATAAATCATTATTAATTTATAAGAAGGTGTAAAAGGCAGAACTATCGGTATCGGTTATCGGTATCGGCCGATATCACTCTGAATAATCGGTTATCGCATCGGCTGAGAAAATTAGTATCGGTGCATCTCTAGTGTAAATAAACAATAATTTGACGCAGTAGTGTATCCAAAGTGTACATCTTTCTCATCAGGCAATGCAAGTGTTCAGTGATCACACAGTGATAGCACAATTGTTAAAAAAATATAATAATCACAAGTGGCCCACAGAATAGCTATTCTCATTCTTCTGAGTAATAAAGAGAGAACACAAACAGGAGTCAGCCACAGGCTTCCTATCTCGCCGATAGATAAACACATCTATCTCAAAGTGGGTGTTGCAGCACACGCTACAGTATGTTATCAGAGGTTTATAGAGAGCCACTGAGGGAGGCAGCATGGGGGCAAAATACAGGAATCAGAGCTGTGAGTCTGTACCCAGCATGTTGTGTTCATTTTGGCCATACTTCGCTGCTCCAGAGCCTGCATTCTGCCGAAACCCTGCTGAGATCTCATCGAACGTCTGACCCTTAGTCTCAGGCACCTTGAAGTATGTGAAGACGAAGAAAATGAGCAACAGCACAGTGAAGATGATGAAGACGTATGGGCCCGTCAGTTGCTAAACAAGACAACAAAAGAAATGGTTAGTTCTGAAGGCTTTACTATACAGTACAAGCATAAAGAAACAGCATATATAAATAATTCTGTTTATTTTTCCATACCTCCACATACTGGAAGCTCATTCCTACTATGAAATTGGCCATCCAGTTGGAGAAACCGGCCACAGCCATGGCAGCAGGTCGAGGGCCTTGACTAAAGAGTTCAGCCACAATAAACCATGGGATAGGACCAGGTCCAATCTCAAAGAAGGCCACGAAAACAAAGATGGCGACGATGCTGACATACGAAAGTTCTTTGACTTGTTCCTAGAAAGGAATGGATGGAAATGGGCAAGCCATGGAAAGTCATTCAAACTGTTCAAGGCATTCCTTACAGAAACATGATTGTGTGTGTGTGTGTGTGTGTGTGTGTGTGTGTGTGTGTGTGTGTGAGTGTGTGTGTGTGTGTGAATTTTAATGTTGTGTTAATCTGTTAACACATCTGTTAACTTTTTTTACTTACAAAATATATAAAGTAATTTTAACCTAATACAGAATACAACAACTGCATTTTTCTTTAATTAAATAGCAAGACCTTGTACTTTTTAATTAGTTTATAGTTACATTTAAGAAAAACCACAAAGTCCTCTCTCCTGAAGACTTCCATGGCAGAAAACCTACCTAGCTGAGTCTGGAGAATCCTTCAATAAATATATCTCCCTTTACAGAAATATTCACCATATCAACAATTAAATGTTTTACTTTCATAAATAACACGTTGTTTTTAATCTGTTATACCAGTTGCTGTGATTTAGCTGCTACCATAGAAACAATCATGTATTCGATTGAGCATATTTATATAAACCTGTGATTTATGTGACTTGCAGCTGGCACTGCTGTCAGAGATGCTGTTATAAAAAATTAATCTCCTAAAAAAAACAGAAGCCCAAAATTATGCACTCACAGTCAGTGCCATTGCAATGGTCATACAAACAGCAGACACAGCCATTCCCATCAGCCCAATGAGGTGCAAAGTTCTTCGTCCTGCTCGCTCCACCACAAACAGCTGCAGAAGTATGAGACATTGCATCCAATAAGACATACACTGGTAAAGGTTGTATGTGCACCTTCATACCACAGCTAATAAAGCTATGATAGCACACTGCAGTCAGTGACATTGAAATAACAGCCCCAATTCAATCGTCAACTCTAAAGTCTACGTGAAACTTCAGTTAGGTCTTCAATTAAACCTGCAGTTTACTGTATATAGGAAATGCAAATGAAACTTACAGACACTATTGTGAACACAGTGTTCACAACTCCAGCACCAATGGTTGCATAGACCGGCTGGGACACTCCTGCTTTGATGAAAATACTAGTAGAGAAGTAAAAAACCTACAACACAGTAAAATCAACGCGGTTATATTCATCTCAGGTAAGTAAAAGGGCAGGGAATATCGGCCACTTGTTTGGAATGAGAAGTTAATCAATACATCAATGACAATGTCAGAGTAATTGCGAAAAAAATGCACCCTTTGTGCACTTACAATGCTGACAGTATTTGTATACTATATTGTTTAATGAATTTTTGCACTGTATTTTAATATACTGTATATTGTACAAAATGTACGTGATACATTTTGTGTGTATTTTTACAAAAAAAAAAAAAATAAAATAAATTGTGCAACCTTCAGATTTCAGATTTTGGATTCTACATGCTGTAAACTCACAGCATTGATGCCGGAGAACTGCTGTGATAGCTGCAGCATGACTGCGACAAGGAGCGGCTGGCGGTAAAGTGGAGACCGGAACAATTCCAGGATCGTCACTTTTTTCTCCCTCATCATCTGCCTGCTCTCCTCCTTCATCTCCTGGATGTCCTCTCCAACATCCTCAGTGCCACGAAGCTTCTTCAGAACTAGCAGAATATTTTCATATGTACATTTGTAATCAGCTAAATTTACATTAGATTACATGTATGTTTGTTGTGTTTGAATGACAGTGTGTAGCGGGTTAAGAAGCTGTCACCTGTCTTGGCTTTGTTCTCTTCATTTTGGTTGATGAGAAGAAAGCGAGGGCTCTCAGGACAGAAAGGCAGCAGGGCACACTGAATCACCGCTGGGATGAAGGTGAAGCCCAGCAAGAAAGGCCACATTGTTGCGTTCCCCATAATGGACTCAATGCCAAACACCTGCAGAAAATGACAGAAGTAATGAAAGAAACTGGATATAGAGTAACCAGAAGCACGTACTTTGTGTAAGAATTACTCTAGTTTGTATATACACAGTGACAGTGAGTAGTTTAATAACAAGTCATTCACATTACCTGCGCCATCAGGATGCCTATGACAATACCCAATTGATGCAGAGTGCCCAGTGCGCCACGTAAAGCCGTCGGTGCAATTTCACCTACGTACATGGGTACAAAGCCGGTGGACAGACCAGAGTAAAGACCCACAACAAGCCGACCAATGATCAGCATCTCCCAGGATGCAGCCAGTTTAGAGAAGCCCATTAAAGCAGCTGCTACAAATGCCAGGATATTAGCCAAAAGCATTGAGTTCCTCCTACAGAGAGACAGAAGGGAGATGAGTACTGAACCAGTACCAGTGATGTACTAGTCAACAGCAAAGATTTCAATAGGCCTCAAATATGGTTTTGAAATCCCACCTGCCCAGACGATTGACAAACATTCCTACAGTGAAAGAGCTGAAGATACCTCCTACAGAAAAAATGGCAACAGAAATGGCCCAGAGACTTGTGAGGGAGGCTGGAGGGATGGATTCGTTATACCGATTACGCCACGTATCATTGTAGAAGCTCTCGATGATCTGCAGTGGAGAAAATTGATGAACGACATATCTAAACACAGGAGCTACTAAAAGTAATGATACTTGAAAGTAATAAGACCTCACGAGCCACTCTATTACATCTGCTCATGCATACATACATCATGTACATTCATACATCATGCAATTACCCAATCAGCCATTCATGTGTCAGCAATGCAATGTATTAAATCATGCAGGTACAGGTCAAGTGTTTCAGTTATTGCAAGTATTTCGGTTATTACTCAAAGCAGATATCAGAATTGGGGGAAAATGTGAGTGTGAGCTGTCTGGAAGGCTATGGTAATGGTTTACATCCACTCTATGCTGAAACTTGAGGTAGTTGGGCTACAAGAGCAGATAACCACATCGGGTTTCACTCCTGTAAGCCAAAAACAGGAATCTGGGGCTACAAGGGGCACAGGCCCCCCAAAGCAGCACAGTTGAAGAGCAGAAAACAACCTTTCAATCTTCAAACATTCAGATTCATTGAACTAATGCTCTTGAGCTCTTAACCTGTACCTGCATGATTTATTTGCATTGCGCTCCCGCCACATCATTGCCTGATTGGATAATTCCATGGATTTGCAGGGGTACAGGTGTTCCTATTAAAGTGGCCTGTGAGTGAACATCTAGTGAGGTTACAGAAGTGCACAGTTAGATTATAGCCCTAAACCTAGCTCCACTGTTCCAGTGCCTTTAAAATCACTACATTATGATTTGACCTAAACTCTATAACTAGTATCAGTGTTTTCAAGTCAATTATTCCAAGTCAATGGAATAAGATTAATTATCTTAAGGTTTTATAATCAAAACGATTAAAGCTGGAGGTTTAAAGCAAATGATAAATACATATGTTACTATCTCTGGATGTGTGCCATGATAATGCTGAAAATGTAATGCAGGTAAAATGTATGTAGCAAATACATACACAGAAATAAAGTCTGAATTTCGGGATTGAATATATGGTTTGGATGTCAGATTCGAGGTTTTTTAATTAGATTATTAACCAGTGGGTTCGTTTTTGAACAGATATTGGGCCTTGAATCGTCAAAATCTCAGGCTTATCTTTGAGTCAGCAGAGGGAGTCAGACTCCACACTAACCAATATATTTGCTGCAGTGTTAAAAACCATGATAACTCAGAAGCAGTCTGAGAAAGTCTTGCACCATTGTAAAACCAATCCACTTTAGACCTGATTAATTCTATTCAACTGTTCTATGAGAGATTAGAAAGGGAAGACTTGGTTTATGGTGCTACCAAACAGAATCAGGACTGTAAGAAATTACAGACTACCTCTCAGCAGATTCCACCCCGAACTGTGTTTGGATAAGCTTGTTCCCCAAAAAGGCCAAATTATGAAAGGGACAATTTATATCAGTCTCAGCAAAATGTGTATAATACCACCTAAAGTGACATTCACACAAGTGATGGGAGTGGCAGTGGGACATCAAGAACCAGCCCTGAACAAAGGGCTATGTGATCCTATCACCTCACCATTTGGGGGTCACACCTGTAACAACATCAGTACTGTGAGAATGGAAACATCGAACGCTATCCTTAGTATACATTAAGAGTGAAACTTCATGGACATTATATACAGCAAAACACGGTATAAAATGTCTGTATTGATATTGTTCAGGGTTCACTTTGACTCCGATGAACCTGAAGTGCTTCATGTCCTTTATCTTCGACGTCCTCATAATGCTTTCTTACATTGCCGAGCCACCCAGCGAGGGATTCCCGAAAAAAGAAAGAAAAAAAAAACTGGGAAAGGTAAGAAAGACGTGTTTTTCTTCTTTTGTGCTGTGTTTTTGTCAGGAAAATAAATCTAGAAAAGAACCTTTTCAGAGCAGACAAGAATTTAGTTTATTCAGCATTAGCAGGAGGCGTTCTAAAGCCTATTCTGTACAATTCTGTTTAAATTTCTATCAGAACTGAATCACCCAGACACAGTGTTGTGGCAGAATTAAAACAAAATAGATTCTAAAGTAACTGAACACTCGTTATAGTGTAGAGAGCCTGACGCACTGTGGCTCTGTGAAGTTTAAACACAAAAACATAGAGCAGTGTGGTTTTGCCAGATGTGCGATGGCAGTGTAACATTTTAAAACTGTTCGTGTTAGTGTATTTGAACTTGAAAGGCGCGATGGAGTGTGGCTGTTTTGTTTGTTTACATCAGCTGTACTGGACCTGTGAATTAATAGACTAACGGCTTGTAAAGTAACTATATAACACGTAGTCATTGAAACAGTAAGTGAATAGCTATTAAATTACAGTACATAATTCAATAAGGCTCGAGAATGGAAGAGCTGATTGTGATATACATGGCCAAGCACGGCTCACATGGAATGTATGAAGAGATAGAGAAAGTTGCTGATAAGCCAATTATCCCAAAATGCCTAGAAATAAAAAAGGAAAAGTTGCAAATGCGCTTCAAGTGGTTTTTGCCTGCAATGGACTGGTACCCTGTCCAGGGTGTACCCCGCCTTGTGCCCGATGCCTCCTGGGATAGGCTCCAGGTTCCCCCGTGACCCTGAAAAGGAGTAAGCGGTTGAAGATGGATGGATGGATGGATGGATGGATGGATGGATGGATGGATGGATGGATATAGTGACTAAGCGAAGGCTAGCTGAAGTGAAGGCTGAAAATGTGCGTCTTTACTTTAGACTCAGTGACGGGGTAATTTCTACAAATAAATGTACCAGACGAGTGAAATGATCTGGAAAGAGGAAAAGATCAGAATGCAGAATGAGATCGCACTTCTTAAAACTAATAATAGCATGCTCGGATCTTCCATTGAAACACTGTCCCATGAGCTGGATGAAGCACAGGCTGCTTGTCAGTTTATGATAAATAATAGTACAGTTGAGAAAACCCCCAGTGAGAGATCTGTGGGTGCTATGAGTTGTAGCCGAGGTTCAGGTTTTCAGGAAGCTGTTGATGAGGGTTAGGAGAGAGATTCTCAATCATTTAGCAGTAGTCAACACTCTGACTGTACAGTTAGATTTCCCATGGCACCACTTCACTCCATTACTACCATGTGTAATAGTGAAGAAGGTTAGAAAGACTTCTACGACGGACAGAGGGTTTAATCAAAACCAACTGGAAGCTGTGATTAAGAATATTGGAACATGTGTCCCCTCCAAACAGAATCCATGAGATTTTTTGAAAAACGCGGAGCAATATTCAGACATGTACAAGTTTATAGATGGTGATGTATGCTTGGTGCTAACTTTGTGTCTGCCTGATACGCTGTCCAGAGCCTTAAGTGAAGGTCAGGCCTGCAAATAAAGTGGAAAGGAAGCAGGCATTGCTTGAAGATTTAGGAATGATGTCAGTTGATTGGGATACAATGGCTGAGACGACCGTGAGGAAAGGGGAGCACCCAGTGGCATTTTCAGAACAGTTATTGGAGGTGTTCAGTGGCAATCCTGATACTCAGGATGATGTCAGCTTCAAGTCTGCCCTACTTAGCAAGTGTGACCCATTCTGCCATTCTGCTGTGGTAGTGCATGTGACGCATCTCTCTGAGGATAACGACACTGTTGCCAAAATGACACAGTTTTAAAACAGTACGACTAATTCAAAGAAATCTCATCCGGTGTCAGCAATAGGTGTTAAAAAGCCCTACCTGAATGGAGGCCACAAAGTTTCCAGGATAAACAAGGACAATGCTACTGGAGATAGAAAGGAGAAACCACCTCCTTATAAACCTGATAACCCCCAGTGTGTTATTCATGTGGCAAAGAGGGACCTACTTTTAGGTACTGCAAGTTTTTTTTTTCTAAGAGAACCGCTCCTAAAATTGATCTTAACCAGTTACAGGGTAAACAGACTGAGCAAGAAGAATGAGGAACTGTGTGCTCACATGGAGAAGCAGATCTTTAAAGACTTACCTTCTTCAGCATAGGGATCACAGGTCTCCATTTCACCTGCAGCACCCCTGTCACGAGATTATCACAGTAGACCAATCATAATTGTCGCTCTTGGAGGCTATGATTGGTTAGTTGATTCTGCTGCTTCATTAACAATTTTTCAATCCAACAATCCCACACAGAATGGTAAAGACACAATAACATTAGAAGGTTCTGATGAAACAATTTCTCTTGCATCCCAGACAGAAAATATGTCATTCCAAATTGGCAAAGATGATTTCAAAGACAAAGCCTGGCTCAGCAGAACTGCTGATGGTCGCAGAATATTAGCTTCAGACATTATGACTAAGCATGGATATATCATTGACATGGCAACAATTGCATTTGGCGTAATCCTCAGAGTAAGGACAAGGTCGTGGAGGTTTCTCAAAACGTCAGAGGATTATGATTTAGATACTTTGTTATCGGTGAAAGATTCTGAGTTACCAGAACTGTTGTATCAGAACAGAAGTGCGGTTGCTAAATCAAAGCATGATGGTGATACTGATGTGATGGAAGTGAAGGTTCACGGACATGACCCACCTTCTCTCAGACAGTACAATTATCCAGATGAGTCAAAGCTACACTACATACAGTGTACGGTGGATTCTCTGATAGAACAGAGTATTATTACGCCTCGCCTTTTTCCATCATTAGCCCCAATTGGGCCTGTCCACTAACCAGACAAACATACTGATAGTAATTTAAAAGTTGATGAGCTAGAAAAGAAAGCTGCTGTGGAAGGAATAACATTTTCAAGTGTCACAGAGTTAGAATCAATTGCAGCTATCTATATTAGAGAGCCGGTAGGTCTGACAAGAACTCAACATGATGACCCTTCAATAACAGAAGCAATCAGACTGAAGAGCAACATACAAATTATTGTAGACAGTCCATTTGCCAAGCATAATGCACAGCTAATCGTACATGACATGTACGATACTGTACAGATGTGATGACACTCCAGCGTGGGTTCCACCTATAAGATCGCAGTGTGATATTTTGTATCGTATCCACAATCAGGGGGGACACTTAGGCGTAACAAAAGTGAAGGACAGGATAGAAAACATGTTCTTGTGGCCAGGTGTAGATAACGATAGGGCGGCTGTGGCTCAGTCGGTAGAGCGGGTTGTCCACTAATCGTAGGGTTGGTGGTTCGAATCCCGGCCCGGGTGATCCCATGCCGAAGTGTCCTTGGGCAAGACACTGACCCTTAAGTTGCCCCCGATGGCAAGCTAGCACCTTGCATGGAAGCTCTGCTACCATTGGTGTGTGAGTGTGCTCTCATTTGTAAGTCGCTTTGGATAAAAGTGTCTGCTAAATGAATAAATGTAAATGTAATGTAAATGATATGAGAAATTACTGTGAAAATTGCTTAACATGTGCCGAGATGAATCCATTAAGGGTTAAAAAGAAGGAGTCTTTGAGACCTACATGCCTTGTGGAATGCCCCTAGATCTGTCACAAGATTAAAACAGACAGCCTGTGAAGAAATGGTTCCACATCGATCAGTTAAAACCGTAGAAAAATTCAGGTGGCAATCATACATAGCCACATGTTTAAAAGCAAGTGAGTGCATGTTTTTGTAATGTTTCATTGATTAGTTTATTACTGTGTGTTTAGAAGATGTGTGCTGTGTTGTGTGGGACAAAAAGGAAAGGGGGGCATTTCTTTCTGTTTACATGTGTTTTTCATTATCTCCTAACCAAAGGAAATAAAGATATGGTGACGATTATGATGGCAGCCCTCCTGACAGCAGTAAAGATGCAAGAGCGCCGGAGCAACCAGTTTCTCCATCAGGTGTGGTGACAAGACCGTCCAATGGATCCATGTTCCAGTCCTAGTGAATCTGACGGTGAGGTCTCCAGATTTGTATGAATGGTGCCAGGGAGAGTGTGTGACAGGAAGGAATAAAGACCGCTTGCCAAAAGCATTAATGAGGTATCATGGTGCTGTAGCAAACAGCTAATCCACGGAACACCTAACAGAAGCTCTATAAGCAAATCATCCCAGGGAGACTAACTTCAGGCAGAGGTTATTGGGTTTTGTGGAGAGGGTACTTGGAGTCATCTAGAAGAATCTGGGAATATCCAGTAGGTTAAGTGCACAACAACTCTGCAAGAATGAACATAAGGCCCTAGTGGGGCTGCAGGTTCTGCAAACAGATGATTATCTACATATGGGACTACGGGGAAAAGAAGCGACTTTACAGGACGTTCACACCATCACATCTGCCTTATCTTTCATCTCTCATCAAACAAAATAAAGGCTTTTAACAAGATGCTACTATGATCCTTCTTGATCACTTCTTCTCTGTCACTTCTCTATCCTTGTCCATTGTACCCAGACACTTTGCCTGCTAAATATTACCTTATTTTATATTAGACTAAAGTCAACATGGTCTAAAGGAAATGATTACTTTCAATATGTAGACAAGGTCATTCGATCCAGATAAACAACTAGGTTTTGTGGAAAATATCCCAGAATTTTCTTTTGAGTTACCCAAAACTAGACAATATGATAATGTCATTGATGCAAAAGAAAGATAGAAAGCACAACAAGGTATTGAAGAGAAGGACAAGATTCTGTCAAAACTTTTTCAGGTTTAATTTGGGATATAACCTTCAAAACTGCTGTTAGCATATATAACTTCCTAATTGTTTGCCAATCCATTATGTTATGCGGTATGTATTGTTTATTAAGACGCCAAATTGCAGATAACTCAATGATAAAACCTTCCTTCTGTCTGTGATTGTTCTTGAATGCATCTCTTCCTAACCCAATAAACAGTTTATATAGTACCAAATTATAAAATAAACCCTATGATAAAGTTTTGACTTATCGGAGGGATCAGTAACCAGTGTCCATGAGGTGATGACCCAATGATTCTCCACTGGCCAGACAAGGACAACCTACGGCAGGGCTTCACTGCCACTGGGCACCTGCCCAATGCGGAAGGTGTCATCTGGGTGGATGTGATGCCACTTTTGGGCCAAGAGCATCAAAGGACTGTAAGAAATTACAGACTTCCTCTCCGCAGATGCTGCAATAGAGTTATCCTTCTTTGAGATCTTCGACATATAATGTTTTCTTCCAGGACCATTATGGACTCACACTTGCAGTTATTTGCTTGTATTAAAAGAAGCTAATGTTAAATTTAGAGATTTCATAGCATTTGTACCTTTTCTTTCATCTTCCTTTAAACAACACTGAGCGAAATCTGACCAGAATTTTATATCTTCCCCCTTTATATGACCTTTAACTGGAGTTATGACATTCTGTGTTTTATCAAAAGGGTATGTAATATAAAATATATATAGTGAATTTGTCTGTGGTGTGTTCCCACAATATTATCTAACCTCAGAGACCTTTAATGAAATAATACAGACTTCATTAACCCACGTTTTTCAATAGCATTCCAGCTAAAGCCTATCATTATAGACTTATTTTAACAGGAAATTAAAATTCAGCCTATACTAAAGGGCACCGTTTCAGTCCTGGAAGGTCTCCTCAAAAACATCTATTTCAACTCACCAGTTTCAACCATGTTCAATCATATTAAACCATGTTCAATAGGCATATTAAAGCAGACAAAATTAACACTTCAAATTGTATTAACTTGCTGGCAGATAATTTGTATTCAATCTACACATAAACCATTGAAATAAGCAAATTTGTCTGCCAATAAAAAGACAATTACAAGCTTAAACCTTTTATACATACATTAAAAAAAAAAACATATGCAGATTCTTAAAATAACTGTTAAGTTATTAAGTTTTAAGATAACCAAATATTAAATGCTCTCTGATTTTGTTATTTATTTCCACCCATTTTCTCCCCAATTTGGTCAGCTGCCAATTCCCACTAAAAAAATTGCTCTTTCCTATTATACGATAGCTTTCAGCTTGGAAGGATAAAGACTAAAGTGCTTCCTCTGCGACACGTGAAAGTGCTATCTGCCATCTTCTGCATACATGAGCTCACAGATGATCACGATTGTTTAGTGTTGTTGTGACTGACAGGGAGAGGGAGAGTATGCCATCCCTCCTGCACATGGATGATCATGGCCTATTTTTCTCCCTTTACTCCCTGCCACGGATGTCTGCTGCATCGTTGGGATTCTAACTCCCCATCCACCGATCATGACCAACACTTCTGTTTTGCCGCACTCATGAGCCACAAAATTATTTTTTACCTGATTTGGACTTCTTTTGCAGGAAGTTTGAAGAAAATGGGTTGTGCTTACCAGCTGAGGTGCATTAATGACACCTGTGTTATAGCCAAACTGTAAAGAGCCGATTACTGCTGTCCCAACGGCCACCATTAGCCGCGGTGTCACATTCTGCACAGAGAAAATGGAAGGAAAGTGTATTTTAATACCAAACACATGACCATATTAAGCACTTCAATCATTCATCAGTTTTAAAGGGTTTCACACAACAGGAGCCAGAACATTCTTTCAACACAATCGTGTTTGTGCACAGCAAAGCACATATCCACTGGATTGAGTGTAGTTAATCTCTTAGCTGAATTTCCATTGGAAACAATGAGGCATAATCCATGTACAGTACTAGCAAGAGTTTGGTAAAAACCAATGAGGGGGAAAAAGTGTGCATGAATATGGAATTTATTTATTTTCTGGGTCCTTATAATTACTGCCAGACACATTTAAATTCAGACAGGATAGTCATTTCAACTCAAAAAAGTTTGTGATTATCCACTCCTTTCATTTACAATGTGTCCCCTAATGTTGTGTTTGAGTCCACCTTTCTCAAGTTCGAGTCGATATCAAGTCCTTGACCAATCGAGTCCGAGTCCAAAAGGGGCCGCATTGGACATAAGTCTGAGTCCTTAATGACCGAGTCCGAGTCGAGCCCAACCGAGTAATTCAATTGAAAAAAGATTTTAAATTACGATTGTAAACTCAACACTGAGCTGTTAAATTAATATCTTAACCTTCACAAACCAATGGCAATATAAATGTAACAAAAATATCTTGCCATTTAATATTTTTTATTTCATGTCATTAGCACCTCAACTAGTTAGCTATCAAAAATGGTTTCTTTTTTTTTTTTTGTTATAACAATTTTTATTGATTCTCATACACTTTTCAGAGTACAACAAGATATATCAATACAGAATCAACATTTTTTTTTTTTACCCCGATAACAGTTTACATATGATCAATTTACTTATGATTCATGTACATGTGATTTAATTACATACGATTCATTTTCATAACTCCACACAGAATCAAACTAAAATGGTTTCAAGGGAAAAAAGGGACATAGAGTTATATTTGGAACTTTTATTATATTACGTGTATGAAAATACAAATGAACCTGTTTAGTTATTGTATCACACTATATTGTGTCTTCCAGTTCAAGCTGATATTGAAATTATTTGATACCCCCACTGTTAAATAGGCTGAGAGAGAGAGAGAGAGAGAGAGAGAGAGAGAGAGAGAGAGAGAGAGAGAGTACAGAGTACAGAGTACAGAGTACAGAGTAGAGTTCATCAAATGCTAATGTTTAGGGGTGGGCGATATGACTACAATCTTACTCACAATAATGATGTTTTTTTTTTAGGTAGGTCTATCAGTAGTATTCAAGTAAAAAATAATATGAAAATTGTTGAAAGCAACTAAATGTAAACTAAAATAGACTACAATGTATGACATATACAGTGATTCTTATTAAATTTAATAAAGTCAAATGAGTGAGACATTCACTCATTTATTGTTATCTTGGTTTTATGTTGTTATTAATTTTTTTTTTATCTTTCTTTTCATGTTACACATGATACGGACTCGACTATACTCCAAAATGTCCGAGCCCATGTCAAGTTCGAGTACAAATTTACCCGAGTGCGTGACAAGTCCGAGTTCGTTTATAACTGGACTCGAGTCCAGTGTTTCTTTTTTAACGTCTTATTTACAGTAATAATGTAGTTTAAAGAAAATAAGTAACACACAGCCATGGCTGTAATAGCTATGAGGACACCAAAGTCTGGACATCAGTAGTTTTCGAAGGTTTTGTTTTTGTGCCTCTTATGTAGCGTATCTAACCTACAGGGAAAAAAACTTACATTCCAATACTACCCAATCAGCAGTGATGACTAGTTCTCAGCCAACCTCCGAGCAGCCCATAGACTTAACCACCTGTTATGATTAGCTGTTATCGCATGCTACGCTACTGACTTTAACTTATTTATACAATGCTTAAAATGTAAAACAGCAGCTCTGAGATCCGATGTGTTCAGTAGATTGAATTTGCAATGCATGACTAAGCACAAAATGTCATGCCTACAGAAGATAATACAGGGCATTCAGGTCAGTCCTGCTTTCAACCAAGATTGCGTAATCAATTAGGCTTTCTCTGTTAATGAGGAAAACCTGTGGCTCTCTAAGTGTAATCTTATTATTGGGATCCGGGAACAGCTAAACTCAAACATGCATGTACGTAACAGCTGAGGCGAACACTAATTATTCTCCCACTGGCCTGCACCGACAATGCTAAGCCTTTATATAACACATACGGGCTGATCCTGATGCAATGTTTTGATGATGAGGGCTTAACACACTCAAGGCAAGTAAATTGTGTTCGACACAGATGTGACTGACAGCACTGACTACTTGGTTACACCACATGACACTCCTGTCTAAATATAGCCTGTTGAGTTAAGATTGGAAATCTCTAATCAATGTTCTCCATGTCATCAGTCCTCGTGGCAATATAAGTCTTATACTATATAAAATATATGCAAAAATTTAAGATGTTCTATTCACTACTTAGCAACTGATGTACCGGCAGCCCAGGCAATCTCTTCGGCGTTCATAGAAAACTTTTTCTAGCTTACTAGCAACATAATTATTATGAAAACTGACACCAAATAATCTTAAAATGCTTGGTAATTATCTTGATGTCAGGTGTGCATACAGCTTGGAATGTAAATTGGTCATTTTAAAGCCTTTTATTTCATTTGGTCATTCTCATGTACCAGCAATATGACTCGTTTTTGGTAACATGTCATAGAGCATACAGTACATAATAACATAGTTAAATTCATAACCCTTTACAAAGCTTGAGGATATGACCATGCTGTCAGAATTCATACAGGATTATAATATCTTTTCAAAATAACATTGTAGTCAGTATTGTTGTATTAGATTATAATATGCATTCTGATGAAGCATGTGTACTCTGTCGTTAAAATGAGAATAAAACCACTATACGCTTTCTTGATAAGTGACAAAAAGAAAATCCCACCTAACTGCTGATTATAAATACATTTATAATACATTATGAATACTGAATTCATTCAATTACGGCAATCATATTAAACTTTATATTAGACAAACTACATAAAGTATTGTTACATTTTTTGTAAACATTGAAATCAGTTATTTTGGCCCGCACAAAACCCATACCTTAAATTCCAAACAGGACAGGAGGATCATAGAACCATTGTGATTGACATTCTGCAACAATCCCTGACTTTATTAAAGCATTCATTAATAGGAGTAACACATATGGACTGGACCAATGAGAAATATGAAGGCAGTGTAGAGTCCATTAGGTATCCTTCAGAGCTTAGCAGCCTTTTAATAGCACTGTAATCTTGTTATTGTCTACATAAACCTGCTGCTTATTTACACACACACCTTCCACTGGACAGGCATCTTGAGGACAAGCTAAGGCTAACACCCCCCC
>JAFFST010050738.1:134714-146418 GCA_022414735.1 Noturus placidus | reverse complement strand
TATACACATCTGTGTGTGTGTGTGTGTGTGTGTGTGTGTGTGCGTGTGTCCATAGACAGGTGTGATTTAAATATATTTTTTATGAAATATTTGCAACGTAGAATGAGAGCTGAGACCTATTAAAAAAACATATTTCAAAGTAATGCCTATATATAGGGCGGCAGTGGCTCAGTCGGTAGAGCGGGTTGTCCACTAATCCACTAATCGTAGGGTTGGCGGTTCGAATCCCGGCCCGGGTGATCCCATGCCGAAGTGTCCTTGGGCAAGACACTGGACCCTAAGTTGCCACCGATGGCAAGCTAGCACCTTGCATGCAGCTCTGCTACCATTGGTGTGTGAATGTGGTCTCATTTGTAAGTCGCTTGTAAATGTAAAAAATGATATCTCTGTAAAGCTGCTTTGAGACAATGTAAAAAAAAAAGCACTATACAAATTGATAAATTATATATATATATATAATTTTTTTTATGCACTTTCCGTTTTAACAAAAAAAAATATTTCTCCAATTTCTTCTATAGAGGCTATTGATCATGACACACTAGATCTCTATAATCATTGTTATGAACTTATAAGCACATCATTGGTCATGTCAGGTACTCACAATGCAGTTTTCTTTTCTAGTCTCCAAAAAGGGAACACTCATACTTTAGCAATCGCAGATTAATCAGATCTCTTGCTACATGTTCGATTGACAGTGAAAACAATTAAAGAGGTCACTCCAGTCTTTCATGCTCATTTCACCTGAATTAACATTATGTCAACAATGAGTCAGAAAATAGGTTAATCTGAAATTATTGTACATAATTTTATAGACTCAAAATGAAACCTCCAGCATAGACTGTCCAATGCTGAAGTCTCAAGGGGCTGTGTGAAACATTCAGGACAGATTTCATTTCATTGTGTGACAATTAAAAATAAGAGCAATCAATAAAACCTAGTTGCAGTGATCACTCTGATTGATTTCTAATACGGGAATAGACTAGATAACAAAAACTCTATAGTGCACAGTTTGTTTGTGTGTGTGTGTGTGTGTGTGTGTGTGTGTGTGTGTGTGTGTGTGTATGCATTGCCTGAAAAACTAAAATCTCTTTTAGCAAAAATGTATCTAAATGTTCTAATTTAAAAGAAAGAACAAAACGCACATATATCCAATTAATGAAGTCTTAATATTGAAGGTTTAAGTACGCTTTAATTAATATTCAAACTACATCATGTTTTCGAATGAGTAGCTGTGAAGATGCTATTGTCACAGTATGCTAATATAACATCCTAAACCTTTGTTCACTGGGGCAGGGGTGAATCCGGTGAAATTCTAAACATCAATAAAGAAGATTTTGTTCTTTTGTATAATACAGGAAAATACGTATGTACCTTCGCCAAACAAAAGTGAGAGGAAAACCCTTTTGTTTCCGCATGATTAAATCAGTTTTCTTTGAAAATCCTTATAAACAAACAGACCTTTATATATCAAAGTCTGGGTGGACTGGGTGGGTATTAAGGGGCTGGTATTGTTCAGTGATTCAAAGAACCAGTGGTTCCTAAAAAAAGATTTAGATTCTGATTTACTATGAATTTCAACTTTCTTTTACAAAGAATATTTACACTCACTCAGAATGGTAATAATAATCAACCACTCTTGTTTTCATAATGATATCTTGTTTCTTTGTCCTTAGTGGATAATATAAGAGATTTCAGATCTCTCTCTCTCTCTCTCTCTCTCTCTCTCTCTCTCTCTCTCACACACACACACACGCACACACAATGTAGCTATAATTTGAACTTTGATTTGTTTTAACTATATTACACATCCTGTTTTCAATCAACAGTTCATACATCATTTTATAATAAATATACATATTATGTAATTATTTTTAATAATTGCCTATAACTAGTTAAGTTTCATCGATAGTCATAAAATTGATACAAACTTTTAAAGCTTGTCTTTGTTCCTTTAACCATCTTATTGCACATATTTTTTTCATTTACAAGGTTGCATTACTGGGTATGCATTACATTCATGCATTACTGAGCCTTTCTGGCTTTATTGCTATCTTAAATCACTGTGGACAAATATCTGGGAGCAGGATATTGCAGAAATATTAATCTAACATGCAGTCTAACATAATCTCAAGAGTACCTTTTGAAAACATTGCAAAGACCGTTCCACATTCCTTAAAAATAAAAATTAAAATAAAATAAAACGCACCAGATGTGTTCTTAATTTAAAGTCACACACACACACACACACACACACACACACACACACACACACACACACACACACACACTAGATGCAAAGCTTTCCAGATGGATTGATGTGACTATAAAACATCCTGTGATTTCCCAGCAGAGCAGATGAGGTTTCTAATCTACTGCAGTGTCAAACAAATATCTCTTCCTGAAAACACAAACTATTTTTAAACTTATCAATGGCTGCAATTACTGTGCCAATGCCTAGGTGTCAACACTAGGAGTTAATAACACTAACCAGGCCTAAAGGGGAAAGGTCATGATCTGTTTTAAGAGAGCGCGAGTGTTTGCTCTATGACTGAAATCAGATGGCAGCCTTTTTCTTTTTAAATGTTAGATCCGTAAAATGAGGGGTCTAGTTTACTATAAAAGAAGAAATACACCACGTGCATGAAGGTTGCCTTACACTCGTGAAGGATGAGTGTGGGACGTGACTCAGTAATCTGCATGGTCATGTGACTCCAGTGCCATCATCTCCTGGAACGTGCTTGTCTGCATGCCCCACACTGGCTTACCATGACATGACTGGAATCTCATCTCATCTCATTTTGGCTCTCCTTAAAAAGAGTGTGCACAGATGTGGCATGATGTAATGCAGCATATAGTCATGTAGCCTGCTCTAAATAATAAATTAAAAAAATTATTTTAAAGAAACTCTCAAGACACTGTATAACAATTTACCCAATAAATTTGGGTATTACACAGTGTGTAAATTGTATTTTACACACTGCTCCGCCTGAAAATGTTTAAATCTTTAAGTGTTGACACTTCGTGAAAGAAATATTTGTCTTTAGGGTGTAGAGCTGAGGCAGTTGCACACAAAGGCATCAGTGTTTGAGTGGAAAGTGGATGGGGTCATCAGAATGTGATCATTCAAATCAAACCAGATCACCAGTCCCTCACATCTCCATGTCTCTTGTGTCTCGTTGACCTAGGCTTTTAAGTTCATGGCATATAGCAAAAGACATCTTCACGTTGATTAATCAAGCTCTTCGTGCACTGGAATTGGGATACTGTAAGACTGAGCGGTCCAGTATAGCTATGTAGAGAGTGACATTGTATTTCCCTTTAGGAGAATCCGGCATCCCTTTATTCAAGTGGTCTAATTAAGACTTGGCATCAGTCTCCATTTCAAACTAGGTGAAATAGACAATGAGCCCATCACAAAGCATTAGTCTGAATCCTGGAACGAAAAGTTCTGTGCAGTGGGCATGAGCTCTGTCATGGAGAGCAGAACACTGTTGCTCTGTTTAGTTACTGGCTTAGCATGCCTAGCTGGGTTGCCAATTCTCAGCAACACTTCCACACATAAAGATGTGAATCTAGACCAAAAAGCTTGGGAATTGGAAAGGAAGCTGGAGCTTGATTTTTTCAGTCTTTGTGTGGGAAACAAATTCACTGTGTTGTGCACAAATGTTTTGATTTCCAAAATCTACAATATGCCTTTGTGTCATTGCTTAGTACAATTATGATCATTTCCATAATCCCAGTGTCCCTTTCCCAATCTTTACTATATGTCTTACAACAGATAGGGTTTTTACATTACAGATATGTCTGTTTGAACATACACACACCCTTTTTTGGCCATAGCCAATGTTTGCAGAAATGTATTAGATTTAATTCAGATTAATTTGCATTTAAAAACAAGATCATGGCAGCCACAGACTATTATTTAAAATAGCCCCAAAAATACCACTCATTAATTTGCTTGTTCCACTCACGGCCTTGTTCCAAATTTAGACCAATTTGGAATAAAAAGTTGAAGCCTGGCAACCCTAATAGCCGAATAATATGCAATGACATGAAATGGAGTCAGTATGGACAAAAGTGCAGAAAATTAACTAGATGTAGATAAAGTAGCCATTAAATATGTAACTTATATGTACAATAATATTTTCGCTATTGAACTGAGCTGTATATAGATACATACACGGCTTGCTATTCCTGGACTTTCTACTGACAGAACACATTAAGTCCAAGCTGATATTATTTGTTGTTTATAATTTCACTTGTTTTTGAGTTATTGAGGTTTGGATTAAACCCATTTAATTTAATGTCATGATACAGTAATAACAGTTTTAAATATATTTTCTTTGGCCTGTAAGTAAACTGAAATACAATTTATGTATTTTCTTTTGATAAATACCTATAGCAATGTTATGCCATGATAATAGCAGGTTTGTATTTTTCCTCTGACCTCCCTTCTGAGAAATGATGTCTATTCAAATATGACTTCCAAATGATAAATTCTTATTTTGGGCTTATGAATGTTTCATGTAACCCTTGCAAAATGTTACTAAAAATTAATTTCCTTTGGACATAAACAAAATGTCTGTATATGTATTATTTATATTATATATTAAATATTATTTTAAGTTAAAAAAGCTATCCAATAGCAACTGGGTCTGTATGAAAATATATTTTCCCCCATAGTTACTAATCCCTAAATCTATAAAAAATCATAATGGGGTTCAGCTGGACTAGACACAGCCAGGCCTGATTACTGCAAACCCTGTTCAATCAAATCAACACTTAAATGTATTTTTTTTAAATTTTCAACAGCTTGAAGTTGGTTAAAAGGTCTTACATCATTCCAGAAATGAGGAAGAAGGTGATTGAAATACATCAGTCTGTGAAGGGTTACAAAGCTACTTCAAAGGCTATGGGATTCCAAAGGACCTAGTAAACCTTCTCAGAAGAGGCCGACTTTCCAAAATTCATCCAAGAGCACAGCAACTACTCATCCAGGAAGTCTCAAAAGAGCCAAGGACAACATCAAAGGAACTACAGACCTGTCTTGCACCAATAAAGGTTACTGTTCATGACTCAAGTCTCAGAGAGACACTGGGAAAAAAACTAGTCAAGCATGGTGGTGGAAGTGTGAGAGCCCCATCTCACCCGTGCCCATGCCCACGTCCCAGATCCAAGTTATGTCCACGTCCCAGAGCCAAGTTAGGTCCACGTCTCAGAGCCAAGTCCTGTCCAAGAGCTAGGTCACGCCTCACACCCATGAGCCCCATGTCATGCCTCACGCCCATGAGCCCAGCCGGGAGGAGGCGGGCCTTAAAATTTTTTTGGGGGGGCACGGGTGTCCGCGGAGCTCCAGCTGGAGGCTAACATGGCAGCCTCTGGCGCTACAGAGACCGAGGGGGAGGTCTCAGCCCCTCAGGAAGCCGAAGAGCCATCCTGCACCGCAGCATATGCCACACTGTTCCCCTCTTCAGCGGAAGCGGCGTCCTGCGCTACAGAGACGGCGGAGCTCCTGTCGGAGGTAAGCCCATTAACCTCTGCCCATCTGTGTCCAGGCAGTGCGGCGATCCAGCTCGAGGCTAACATGGCAGCCTCTGGCGCTACAGAGACCGAGGGGGAGGTCTCAGCCCCTCAGGAAGCGGACGAGCCATCCTGCACCGCAGTGTATGCCGCACTCTTCCCCTCTTCAGCGGAGGCGGCGCCCTGCGTTCCTGAGCCACGGAGGGCAGCGCCCTGCGTTCCTTAGCCACGGCAGGCGGTACCCTGCATTCCTGAGTCACGGCAGGTAGCGTCCTGCGTTCCTGAGCCACGGCAGGCGGTGTCTTATGTACCTGAGCAGCCAGAGGCTGCAACCCGACATTCAACACCAGTGGGGGTGTTCCAACTACCTGCTGCCCTGCAAAGACTGCCTCAGTTCCTGTGGCAGCAAGAAGACATTCTACCCAGGGCCCCCATTGGAGAGGGGTTTGTTGTTGGTGGGGGGTTCTGTCATGCCTCGGCCAGCAGATGGCACCAAAACATGAACTCTGTCTGGTCACCTGTCTTTGTTTTGAGTAACTTTTGCTTCCTGCTCTGAGATAGCATGACATAATTATGATTTGCACCTGTTGTCACTTGTTTAGGCTAATTATGTTGGATACTTAAACCCCTGAGTTCGAAGCGCACGTTGCGCGTTATTGTTTGAACTGTTTTGACCGTTGGTAGATTTGAAAGCCTGTTTGAATATTTGTTTGAACTACCTGGATGTTAGAGGGTTTTGAGTACACGTTTAGAGGAAGCTCGTATCCCAGAGGTAGCACTTAGCCATCAATGCTAAGTAGTTCTTGTTTTTGTTTTGTTTTGTGTATAAATAAAGAGACTCTTGCACTTACTTCCAGCCTCGTCCGTGTCGTGACACACTTAAGCAAAATTCTATCAAAAATCTATAGAAATGGAACTCTAAATGTCTATTTCTATATAAATAACCCATGGTTTGTGTTTTTCTTTTTTTAAGAATTAAATCTGCATCTACCTGGCCTCATCATTTTGGATACTCACTTAATACATCTGCAGCAGGGAAAGATGCTGAGAGAATTGAAAAGCAAGAGGAAGGGTTGATAACCAAGGAGAGCAAGAGAGATAAAAACCAGAGAAAGAGATTACTGAAACAACATTAGTTTTTTTTTGCTTAGAATATTAGAGGGGACTTTAAAGTATTAGAGAGAAAGAAAGAAAAAACTATAAAGTTAGCAACTGAACATATAGCTGGACCCATTGACTTAAGTCTGCTCAAATCATAAATAACATTGCTGAAGCATTGCTGATGTTGTTAAACACTGTATGTGTGATGTACATCACAAGACATTTAGTCCAAGACCACTAATAATACTAACCCTTTACATCAGACATGCATGAAAAATGTGCTCTACTTCTACACAATAAGGTAGGAAGAACGCTATTACGGTTAGAGATGAGAGGGAACAGTTTGTCAACAAGGGAAAAGTTCATAAAAGACAACAATATTCAAAAGATGTCTAGCAGAAGTCACGCTCGTTCTGAGCAATTTCGCAGAAAGCCTTGGAATGTGTAAAGAATGAATAAAAGAACTACAGGCAAAGTAAACTGTTTCACAGAGGACATACGTAGTAAGGGAGGAGCACCTTCCTGCTTCTCTATTGTGAATGAGACCTGTCTACACACTCGGCTGGGTGCCTTATTTGACTTATATACAATAATGCTGTTGTTATGAACCCTGCTGAGAAGGAGGATGCATCAGAGAGCAGCACAAACAGGAGCAGGACCCTCCATGAGTCTGGGGACTTGCTGCTGAAACACTTCAGCATCCCCTGGTGGACTATTATCAAACAACTTTAGCGGCAGAGGCTGTGGCATTTTACATATGGACAGCCAGCTAACATACAGCTGCAAGTACAGGGTACAAGGATGATATATTAAAATGCATGTGTTGTCTCAAGCCTTAAATTTAGAATGAATCCTGGGAACTTTATTTTTATTTCCCATCTTGTGTCTCTTAGACTAGGGGTTCAGAAACATTTTGTTTCCAGGAACCCCTTTAACTGTAAAATATATTTAGTACACATTTATTTTATGAACAGAATCCAACTATACACATATGAAGCGCATTATGAGAATCAATATGAGAATATGAGAATCATTCATCCAGATGAATATATCTTACCCTCAGTAGATGGGGCCCAGTGTATTAACATGCCAGGGGCTTGAATATTGCTACAGAGGTCCCTGGTCTGAGGAATTAGTATTCTTAAATGCTTGGTTGTTGGTTTGTGAGCTGATAAAGAGTAATATTGTTTGGAATGTGAAAAAACCCTGAGAACTGGGTTTGGAAAACTGACACAAATGATACAATATTAAATATAAATTTTATGTTATGTTGTCCCTAGTGGACAAATAAGTGATAACAATGTCACGTAACTGAATTGAGATGTATTTTAGATGCTCTAACTAGTTCCAAACCTACTCTGTATGTTAATGTATATTATATTACACTTTAGATATTATTATTTTCCATCCATCCATCCATCCTCTACTGCTTACTCCTTTATCAGGGTCACGGGGAACCTGGAGCCTATCCCAGGAAGCATCGGGCACAAGGCGGTGTTCACCCTGGACAGGGTGCCAGTCCATCGCAGGGCACAATCACATAAACACTCACACACCCATACACACACTACGGACATTTTAGACACACCAATTCGCCTACCATGCATGTCTTTGGACTGTGTGAGGAAACCGGAGTACCCGGAGGAAACCCCCGGACACACGGGGAGAACATGCAAACTCCGCACACACATGGCCCTGGCGGGACTCGAACCCCGGACTCTGGAGGTGTGAGGCGAACACCTCCTAATGATTTTAACCACTAAGCCACCGTGCGCCCCGATATTATTATTTTACAATACAATATTATTTCATTATTTATTGTATTATTTACAATACAATATTATGTCAATACACAGTGGGGTTCAAAAGTCAGAGGGCACTAGTGAAAATGCTTCTGTTTGGCATTCTTATTCCGTTAAAACAAAGGTTTTCATTATAAAACAGGGTCCGGGGTTCGAGTCCCGCCAGGGCCATGTGTGTGCAGAGTTTGCATGTTCTCCCCGTGTGTCGGGGGTTTCCTCTGGGTTCTCCGGTTTCCTCCCCCAGTCCAGAGACATGCATGTTAGGCTGATTTGTGTGTCTAAAGTGTCCGTAGTGTGTGTATGTGATTGTGATTGTGCCCTGCGATGGACTGGTACCCTGTCCAGGGTGTACCCCGCCTTGTGCCCGATGCCTCCTGGGATAGGCTCCAGGTTCCCCTGTGACCCTGAAAAGGAGTAAGCGGTTGAAGATGGATGGATGGTTGGATGGATGGATTATCAGCAATAACTTGAGTGAAATGTAGAACCTGATGATCCATGTTAGATCAATTCCATTGGCCTGAATCATCTGAATACGTGCTTCAATGGAAGGGATAATACTCACGGTAAATCTGACTTTTTCAGTTAACATGGTCAATATCACAAATTTGCTTACATTTAAATAGACAAATTGTGAAACTTCATAAATATCTAACATCTAGAAATTGTGCAACATCTTAAATATTAAAAAGTCAACATGTTGCACATTTCCATTTTTTTTTGTTTTGGATAAGTTTCAAGATATATGCTTAATCTGTTAAAAAAAAAATTCAATCTGGTCTCAGATGTTTGGACCTCATCATCTATATCTAGTAAACAAAGAAAGTCTGTTGTACTTTAACATAAGAGTTTACATGAACAAAGAAAACGAATGCAGCATAACCAGCATAATTCCCAGAAACATTTTTCTAATGATTTTAAATCATCCATAAAATCAGCTAGTTCACAAATTCATTCTTTTAAGTATGTTTAAAACAAAATTTATATTAGAAACTCGAACAATTGATGTAATGTTAAGTAATGTCAGTGTTTTGAAAAGTGCCTGAGTTACTTGATTTTGTACTTGATTAATATACTTAAATATGATACAGCACATTAAAGGTTCAAAAAAAAAAAAAAAAAAAAAATCAGGCAAGCCAGTGGAGATTTTTTTTTTTTAGGGAAATGTCTCAGATTTCCATTCATAATACAACCAAACGGCAAAATATCACACCTTGATCTTTAGAGATGTCTTTGTGTTTGCTGTTTAATGTTTTCCGATGCTAACAAATTTATTAGTCTCGAGATATTTACCTACTGACTAAAACATGTTCCAAAGATTTTGCCAATTATATGTCTGTCACCGTGGACTCAGTATAAAGACTCAGTGTTTAATACATAGCCAAAGCCATTTCGTTTTTATCACTATATTAAATCATATGCAAGAAAGAACAAATTAGTAGCTTTCCCAGGACCACACAATTGACCTGTGCCCTGGCCATGTGCTCCAGTAAGCACACCTGTAAAACATGCTGTGAGGGCCTGCTTTCAGAAAAGTCTCTCCTCTACAAGAGTACTTCCTGGCTGTATGCTTTCAGAGAGATTATATGAGATACAATAAGGAACAAAACAGAACAGGGTGTGCTCCGTTCATCCATCTTCTGCTGCTTACTCCTTTATCAGGGTCACGGGGGAACCTGGAGCCTATCCCAGGAAGCATCGGGCACAAGGCGGGGTTCACCCTGGACAGGGTGCCAGTCCATCACAGGGCACAATCACATACACACTCACACACACACACATTCATACACTACGGACACTTTAGACACGCCAATCAGCCTACCATGTTCCACACCTATATTTAACGAAGATATCTCTTTGATAAACCTGTGTTTTGTTTGCAATTGTTTGATATACCTGAGATCAAAGTATTTTTGTGAATTTTTTTAACAAAAGATTAACAGGATGAACAATAAAGACAATTCCTACAGCCTTTTTTGCTCATATTTAGTGGAGAGCACTGCATGTGACAATACAAACAGGAAGTTGGAGTAGAAGTTTATATTTTAGTGACTATTAAGTGTTTGATTGCTTGCTCTCTCCCTCCCTCTCGTTCCTTTTCATGTTTAAATTGCAAAAACTAAACTGCTTGTTATTCTCCTTTGCATTAATCCCTTTGATGGTTTTCTTGCTCTAATACACCAGATTAAGCACTAATTACCTAAGATCAGAAGCGGGAAAACCTAGGAGATCACTGTAAGCCCAGTAGTGGAAATAAAATCAGTTATCCAAACAATTAAAAAAACACCATATTAACGTGGTGGCTTAGTGGTTAGCACGTCCGCCTCACACCTTCAGGGTCCGGGGTTCGAGTCCCGCCAGAGCTATGTGTGAGCGGAGTTTGCATGTTCTCCCCGTGTGTCGGGGGTTTCCTCCGGGTACTCCGGTTTCCTCCCCCAGTCCACAGACATGCATGTTAGGCTGATTGGCATGTCTAAAGTGTCCGTAGTGTATGAATGTGTGTGTGAGTGTGTATGTGATTGTGCCCTGCGATGGACTAGCACCCTGTCCAGGGTGTACCCCGCCTTGTGCCCGTTGCTCCCTGGGATAAGCTCCAGATTCCCCGTGACCCTGAAAAGGAGTAAGCGGTTGAAGATGGAGTCACAAATATCAATCACTGTCATCTTGTTTTCCCAAAATTGTCATCCTAGAGGCAATCGACTTGCCTGTAATCCCTGAGGAGTCTTTGCTGTGACCATGATTAAAGGACAAAAATAAGATAACTATCTCCAGAGAGAGAGAAAGATGAAGCTGAGACAAGTTTTATTGTATTAACACAAGTGTATCTGTTTAACCCCAATCCTTTGCTGGCCTTTTTTTATTATTATTATTTATGTGCAATGAGCCACTTAAATTCAAGCAGCTGGGAACAAACTCCTGCCGTGTCATGGCTCAGGGGGAATAACTGGACAGCCAACCAACAGGCTCTACTGAACACCCATGTACATTAAATATACTTATTCACATGATTTGTACTGTATATTGGTAACACCAGGGAAGGAACACTTCATTTGAAATGTTTTGTTAGAGGCCAGTCCTTCGCCGAAGAGCTTTAAATATGTTCTGCTAACCATCTGCGCAACACATCAATTACTATGTTTCATTTGCTTCGAAAGGTCCACATGTTAGCACTGTTGACATACACATAATGGAGCTTCTGAGTCACTGACAGGGCTGCACAACAAAGACTTTCCAATCAGCTTGTTTTAAGTGCAGTGGCATACCTCATCTACAAAGATCGGGGG
>JAFFST010050738.1:117110-131620 GCA_022414735.1 Noturus placidus | reverse complement strand
GCATGGGATCACCCGGGCCGGGATTCGAACCGCAAACCCCACGGTTAGTGGATTAGTGGACAACCCGCACTACCGACTGAGCCACAGCCGCCCCAAGCAAGTCTTACTAGCAAATCCCATGAAGATATTGTGGGGTTCTTGCTGACTTCTTTTTGCATCTGCTTGGGTCTGCTTTTGGGCTGAATTTGCTGGGATGGACAGTCCTGGACAAATTGCCAATCGTTTAAAAACTACACCATTTGTAGATGAACACCATTTGTGTTATTTCAGAATATTCTCTCTGAATTACTGCCTTCTGCTTGTATTTTTCCTCCATCTGCTGAGTGTCTCCAGTATTGAGAATGTATTTGTATTTATGTAATCATAATTATACAGCACTGTGAAGTCTGTTGTTATATTCCTGTAAAATGATTTTGGAACCAATTCCACCTGTGATCATGAAATAATGTGAATGTAAATCCGAGAAAGAATAGTGAGACAGCAGTGCTGTCACTGTAATGACAATGTTTTAACCAAACATCAAAGGGGCACAGCTACACTGGCAGAGCTCAACCGGATATTTGACTATGAAAAACAAACACATGTAAGTAGGATTAAAGCGCCTCATCTAATTACACCATGAATCCAGGCCTGGTCTGCTCCTCAGGGCAGATTAAGCAGACAAACCTGCACTCCTCCTCTCAGTAAGTCTCTCTCAGCTTCGTGCAGTTACAATGCAAAGTTTTCAGAACATCAACAGAACAGGTGGGGGTAAATAATAATTAAATAGACTTTAAAAAGTCAATTTAAAAAAAACTTACTGCTTTGTTAGTGGATCCACTGACCAGACTGGTGGTCTCACAAGGGTGGCAGATGGGCAGTTTGGACAGGTCCGTGGCAAGCATGATGTTGGCAGGAGTGAAAATAAAGAAGGACAGGGACGGAGAGAAAGGACCGGGATGAGTGTGTGCAGCTGCCTGTTTTCCCTGGAGAAATGATAACTCCCCCACCGCATCATCAAGCTCCTATTCATAACACACACACACATACACACACACACACACACACACACACACACACACACACTATCACCACTCTTACCATTCATACTACATACATAACTAGAAACCTCGCCTATTTTTTTTTCTGTAAATCCTTACACTTTTTCAAGTCTTCTTGTACTTCCTTCATTTTAGGCAACATAATATAATAAAATAACATTTTAAATTGACAACTTTTTAATACAACCCAAATGGTCAATATTTTACAATATAAAATAAAATGTAAAGTGGAAATACATTATAATCCACACAACTTTCACTTTTCTGGTACAATTCAACATCAAAATTTTAAAAGACCTAAGGCTGGAGGTGATACCAAATTATAAAGATAAAAAAAATGCACAGTTGGCATTCATACATGTCAGCCTTTCTAACGGCATCAGATCAGTTTGTGAGATTTTGGGTATGGACTAAAAGAGGAACACTTTCAAGCGAAATTCATGGTTAGAGAAAACTTTACATGTGAGTAGCAGTAGTGTAAGTTTTGTTGCGAGCCTCAAGCCTTACAAAGTATTTACGACTAAAAAGACCAGAAGATGGCAGCAGTAGATGGACTGGTAGATTTGACATGTTTCTAAGCAAACCTGGCAAAAAAAAAACAGATCCTTTAAATCATAGTCAAGAAAGAAATAAAAAATAGAAGCTTACATATTTCATATTTTACTGTATATGCTGCATATTTTATGAACAGTTCATTAGAACTCCTTTGGATACAGATGTCACACACACTGGAGGAAACCATTTCAGACTTCATCAAGCTGTGAATAAAGGTTTTGGCAAAAAAATGCTTTGTTAGACAGAACTGTGGGTTTTATCATTAATATTTCAAAGCCACCATACATAATGTATGATGTCGATCATAATTGCACATATTGATCTTGTCTTCTGAATAGTACTGACGTTTTATTTGTGTCACGTAGGCCACTTATGCTAGACCATGCTGAAAAATAGCTTCTTGTAATATTTCTGGAAGCAGTGATAGACCAGCATTGATTTAACTACGATATTAAAGGAGAAAACTTCAATCAATTGCACCACTATTTAAAAATATATATATATAAAAAATAAATAACTTTAAATGGTATGAATGGGTGTGTGAGTGTGTATGTGATTGTGCCCAGCGACGGACTGGCACCCTGTCCAGGATGTACCCCGCCTTGTCCCCGATGCTCACTGGGATAGGCTCCAGGTTCCCCGTGACCCTGAAAAGGAGTAAGTGGTTGATGTTGGATGGATGGATGGACATGTTTCAGCCTAATGGGGACTTCATCAAGACAGAAACCAGTCATTTGACACACTGACACATTGGCAGTATTTAACTTTGTCAATACCAAGTTGCAATTTAGTTCAATTAAAGTGCATTCAGCGCTATGATGCATTTCTGTTTTGAAATAGTGCAGCTCTTACTTTACAAGCAGCACTGTGCAGAATCACCAATGCAGTAAGAGAGAAAGACAGTAAAACTCAAAGAGGCTCTTACATATCTGAGCCACCAGGGAAGTGGTAGCTTGGTGGTTAAAGGCTCTGTGTTACTGATCAGAAGGTAAGGAGTTCTGCCAAGCTAACACTGTTGGGCCCTTGGACAAGGCCCTTCACCGTCAATTGCTCAGTTGTATAAATGAGATTAATGTGAGTCGCTCTGGATAAGGACGTCTGCCAAATGCAGATACATAAATGGAAATGGAAATATCTAGCAGTGTTCATTTCAATGTTCAGTGCTCAATGGAATTCTGATCAGAAGGTCAGAGGTTTAAGCCCCAGCACCGCCAAGCGGTCACTGTTGGGCTCTTGAACAAGTTCCGGGGCTGACCCTGTGCCAAACTTCCTACCAAGTTGGGATATGTGAAGAAAAGAATTTCACTGTGTTGTAATGTATATATGACAAATTAAGGCTTTTTCTTCTTTATTGATTGTAAAATAGCGCATGTAGTGAAAGAAGCAGAAATTCAGGGACAGTATTAAGAAGGCACTACGATGCTAAGAGCAGTATGTATAAGTGTGCGTGTGTGTGTGTGTGTGTGTGTGTGTGTGTGCGTGTGTGTGCAGTAAACACATTTACGTCATTTCCATATACTCATGTAGTTTTATCACAAATCAGGAGCCAAAGATGATGTTTTGTTTTGCTGTTTTGCATGTGCATGTGTCAACATGGATTTCTTCTGGGCTCTCTGGTTTCCTCCAACATCCCCAAACAATGCTGCTAAGTGCATTATTTACTCTAAATTACCTGTAGGTGTGAATGAGTGTGTGAATGTGTGTGTATGGTGCCCTGCAATTAACTGGTGTCCCATAAAGGGTGTATTCCCACCTAACATTCCTACCAGTGTTTATTTTTATTTTATTTTATTTTATTTTATTTTATTTTATTTATTTATTTATTTATTTATTTATTTATTTATATTTTAGCTCTGACCAGCATAAAGATAAATGAACGAAAGGATTGTGCACATAACTGGTTGGCATAAGAGATATACAAGCAACACATTTAGCTGTTTTTTTTCAGCGCTGAACGATTTGACATTCCCCAATGTTGTAATATGCGAAAGAGTGCAGAAGTTTGCGTACCCTAAGGACAAAATGGAGATGTCAACAAAATGTATGTGATACCAACGAGACATGTAGTGTGTTCGGTTTTACTGTTTGATGTAAAGAATAGAGTTGTAAAAGAGTAATGTTTCATAATTCCACTATCAGGTTGACACCCAGAAGAGCTTGGATTTCATTTGTGTCTAGTTCTTTGGAAGCTAGTATGACTGGATTGGTTATTAGGGGTTTAAATCTACATCTGGAGTTCTATAAAGCTGCTTTGTTGCAATGTCTATCATTAAAACTACTATATAAATAAAATCATACTTAATTCAATGTAATGTTTGTTTGGTTTTTTTTAGCTTGGTTGTGATTTTCAGTTAATTGAGTGCTCCTTTCCATCTATTATTGTAAGTGGTTTGAGACAAAAATATGACTTGTTTCTGTGATTGTGCATGCAGTTGGTTGATAGTGTCGATAAATGTTTTCACAGTCCATTTGGAAGCACAAGAAGACCCAAGTAGTAACCATATAACTAGAAAGCCTACCAGGAAGCAGGTTTATGAGCGTGAGTGCTCCCCAGACATAAACATTGTGTTTCTAGGTGTGACCGTGGAGTTTGTTGAGGTGGACAGACAAGAGACAGAGGCCTGTTTCCTTTGTGTGACTATGTGAGGTTACTGATTTATAGTCCAGAGCATGGAGGTAAGGGTCACTCATATATATGGGGGCAATTACAGTGACAGTGCAGCATTTACAGCCGAAAAGAAACAAAGCTGGGTGTGAGCATTACCCCTTTTCTGCACATGACAACAGCCTCATAAAGTGTGATGGATCTTCAGCCATAAGCCTCTGTGCTAGTCACCTCCATCCCACCCACTGGAATAAACTGTCATTAAGATGGGGCTCATAAACCGCAGGCTTAGGATGTACGGTGTAAAAAAATGCCTAGTCTTTCTCACTTTCTCACTTCTGTCTTTCATCCTCTCCACTCCTCCCTTCTGTCATCCTTTCAAAACTCTGAGAATCATATATTTTTCTGTTAAATCTCCACTGATATATATGGAAATGTTATTCAAAGAACAATTAACGTAAACCCAAGAGCATCAGAACATTTATGTGGAAAGTTTAACTTGCTACAATCAAAAGCGCAACCCATTAAATGTAAAGTGTTATGACAAGAACGTGCTTGTTCAGGCCCATTTATCACTTCAGGTGTTTAGCCCGAGGTACCTATTAATCCTGGCTACAGTGGCTGATTCTAAGAGGCCTACTGCTATTATAACAGGCAGGAGATTAATATCAACAGGAGTGCTGACAACAGGAAGTTGTAAATTAGTCTCCAGGAAGCTGAGGTGGAGAACTGTGGAGACCTGCTGTTTCTGATCAAGAGGTAAGAAGGTAAGACAAAGCCGGACAGAACAGTGCATTCAACTCACTTTCTTTACCAAAGTGCCTTCTGATAATACACTCCACTTGATCTTAGCCAATGCTGTACTTTAATATTGGTTAAACAGCTAAACACAAGGAAATAAAATAGGGCTGATGTATTTATACATTATATCCTGAATTAATACATAATACATTATATCCAGACTTATATTCCTCTGTCTTGTCATTGCATATAATTTCTTATTAGTTTCACTATAGGTACCAAATAATCCATAGTAGAAACTGAGAGGTAAATAGACCATTAAAACCCCATTAAAATTGAGCTAAATAATCACCTGCATTAAAACGAATGTTTATTTCATCCAGGATTAAAAATAAGTCTACATACATTGTATTGTAATGTATTGTATATAGTTTTAACACATATCATAAATAAAAACATAACATAATACACAATGCGTACATTTTTCATGCTACTAAATCTGCTGAATGTAGTTCACTGGATCACAAAAAGTATGTTATATGTCATAATGTAAATTGATAATATGCATTTGTAACAACTTTAAAATCTACTCTATTAACAATATTCATCCTTATACCCTTCCTTATAGGGGATTTCCTCCTCCTTTCCTAAGGGAAACTTAAGGAACTTATTATCAGAGCAAAAAATAGCACAATCACCTCCTTCACTTCCCTCTCTGTTCTCTGACCTGTCTAATTATCTCAATGCTGCCTCACCACCTGTGAGTCTCACACTATTATATCCTCCATCACTTAACAGCTTTAAGCGCAGCACCATCCAGTTTCATTTCCAAAAAGTTTTATTACTTCGTGCCATGGTTGCATGCAAATCATTGATATCCGAGTATGGCATGACAGAGAAACGCTACAGATTAATCATAGCCCTTTAAGTGCTCAACATTCAGCAATGATTGCTTTCTAACACTTGTTGCTGAGAGGTCTTGTAAAGCCAGGTCGGCTCGGGTCATGCAGCAGAAGAGTGCTGTAGGCTGCGTTGCTTTAAATGGCACCAGTCGTAATGAGCTGCATAGGCTTCGGTAAGATGAAGGGTAGGGTGAACTTGGAGGAAGGACTTTTAATGTGCAGACTGAGTATAAAACACTGTTTCCAATAGTCCATCTGCTACACCTGTGAAGGTTCTGTTGTGGATTTTTGGGATTTATTGCAGAAAATGTCACTTCGATGTGAATTTTGTTTATTTTTGTCCATGCAATGCATACGTGTGGAGTTTTGCATGTTCTAGTGGGCATGGATTTCCTATGGGTTCTCCACTTTTCTTCCAGTTCTTCCCAGACTGTCGACTTTAAAATCCACCTAGGAGTGAATGTGTGTGTGTGTGTTTGTGTGTGTGTGTGTGTGTGTGTGTGTGTGTGTGTGTGTGTGTGTGTGTGCGCATGATGTTTCTGGACTGCCATCCCATCCAGGGTGTTCCTGGGATACACCCCAGTTCCGGGTCATAATAAAGCAGTTCTTAAAAAAAAAAAAAAATCTAAAGTTCTACAAGTCCATAGTGTTAGAAAGTGTAGAAATAAACCTTTGATTTACAAGGTCCTTAAGTATGGTTTCTAACAAACTACTAAGTTGAGAATAATCTTGCTGATGTTGAATGTGAATGGTAAAGACAATGTTTCTTAAGTAGTAACAACTCCTCAGATGTTTTACAGCTCTGTCATAGCTATTCTACTGGAGAAGAGAAAAAGAGAGGAGAGAAGGAGGGTGGGAGCAGTGCAGGGAGGTCCAGAGTGACATGCTGCCCTGCAATTGGAGAGAAAAAAAGTCACATGCCTGCTTTTGGAATGCTAATTCATGCTGAATTTTTTTTTTCCCTCCTCCTGAGCTCCTCCTCACTGGTCTAGTCTGTCCTGTAGGACAGAGACACTCAGAAATTGTGTAGGATATCAGGGAAGGAACAAGACACTGAAGCCAGGGGAGAGGACAAGGTCTATGTGGAAGGTATGGACATGGAGATTTGTTGCTTTCTGCACTTTGCGTGCTGCCTTTATATGCTTATATATGGTGCTTGGTTGGGAATCCTCTTACTTCTTACCTCTGGCTGTGTGTGTGTGTGTGTGTGTGAGAGAGAGAGAGAGAGAGAGAGAGAGAGAGAGAGATTTTACATACAGTATCAGTGTTTGCATGTATACGAGAACATGTCTTTCTCTGCATGTTTTCTTAATCAACATGACTGCTTGTTCAGTTGGATTCCTCCACATACTCTACTGCTGCTCTGTATTGGACAAACTGTTACTAGATGGAGTGAGTGAACTGGCTGGAATTCAAAGAGCATAAATAATTCCCTCAAAGGCAGTTTCTTTCAATGACTATACTTGAGACAATCAGTGTGACAGACAAGCAGTTTTTTTAAAAAAATAATATTTTTTAGATTTCCTCTTCTGTTTCAAACTATTGCAAAGTTTTTCTTTTTTTGTCTACTTGGGAAATTGTACCTCTTTAAAACCTTTCTAGACCCCACTTAATCCCCAAGAGGAGACGACGCATTGAACACCGGAAGAGTGCTCCACGATTGACCTGTGGGGTGCTGATATGACGTGTTTAACCACACTGCATCTCAAATAACATGACCATCTGCACCCTCATCACACACTTTGCTCATACATCCAGCTTTGTAAAGAAAATCCCAGACCCGAGCCATGCTCGTCTTGCACGTGTGTGCGTTCTCTCATCCGTCTGCATGATTTGCAGGATATTACACTGTATTCTGCACAGAACTGAGTGATATTCACATTCCCAGCAAACCCAAACCTGTCTGCACTCTTACTTTGCATAAGGTTTCTATTCAAATATGTAAAATGAGTCACCTGTGCATCAGTGTAGACCAGGGTTGAAGGACATGAGCTGATGTACATGTTTACATCTTTACAATCCACTGTGATAGCAAGCTTTCCAGGAAATACAGATGCCTTTTATATTGTTGATTCACACAGCTAATGGACAGGAAAGGAGAAATGAAACTATCCTTAAGGTTTTGGTGAGATCACTATGCGGTTCCAATTTTAATATCTATGATTCTGAAGGATTTAGTTACAACCAGGGTGGCCGAGTTTGTGTGACAAAAACAGCTCAATGGCTAAATAAATATTTGCTTCGTACAAATCCTTTACACTGCTTCGAAAGTACAGCAAGCTTTATTTTGCCAAATATATTGTAATATTTGGGCGCACGGTGGTTTAGTGGTTAGCACGTCCGCCTCACACCTCCAGGCTCCGGGGTTCGAGTCCCGCCAGGGCCATGTGTGTGCGGAGTTTGCATGTTCTCCCCGTGTGTCGGGGGTTTCCTCCGGGTACTCCGGTTTCCTCCCCCAGTCCAAACACATGCACGGTAGGCTGTAGTGTGTGTGTGTGTGTGTGTGTGTGTGAGTGTGTATGTGATTGTGCCCTGCGATGAACTGGCACCCTGTCCAGAGTGTACCCCACCTTGTGTCCGATGCCTCCTGGGATAGGCTTCAGGTTCCCCCGTGACCCTGAAAAGGAGTAAGCGGTTGAAGATGGATGGATGGATGGATATTGTAATATTTAAATGTAGGGTAATATTTTACATGAAACTTCCCTTGACTAACATTGTTTATTGCATTAGTTCACATTAACAAAATATGAACTTCAGTATTAATAAACCATAAGTAATGTAGGTAAAGCAAATGAACACATATGAATTGACATTTGTTTGAAGGTTAAAGAAATGAAAAACTGTCATTACTTAGCAAAACATTCAATTACATCATGTTCCTGAATGTTCATAATTTACTGAACTGATTAATTGGTAAAACATGTTTATTAAAGTGCTGGCCCATATCGATCAGTGTGAGCTTCATAGTACTCATTGACGGTGTTAACATTCGTTAATGCAGGTGTTATCATTTAAAGAAAAAACATTGATTAATATGTGTTAGTTTGTTATGGTGTTTATTGTATATTAATGACATTAGTGGTTTGTTCATGTTAAGAAATGTGTTAAATAATGTTTGTTAAGTGAGCCTTAATGTAAATCATAATACATTTGCAACAAGTAATATTAATACATGTTGATTATCTTGAATTATTCTTTCTCCGAGACCCTAAATTGGCCTCATATTATAACATATATTGTCATAAATAAATTAAGAGTGGCTAACAGAGGAATTCATTTATACACAGTGCACGAGGAGAATTTTGAAGTGTTTCCATGGTAATGTGTGCTTGTGATGATGTTGTTGGTAAAAGGTTGGTAAAAGATTTGGATTTGATTTTCATATGGGTTTTAATGTTGTAATATAAGTACCATTAATCTAATGTACGCACACAATGCTAAACCTTCCACCTGCGGATCAAAAATGTTCAAGAATAGAACAGTTCCATGTGAAAACTGTGGATCTGTGTGTAATATATAGATGCAGTTGAAGGACTTGTTTATATTTGTGTAAAATTTACATTTGCATTTACATCCACATTTACATTTACACTTTGTAGGTCAGCAAGCCTCCATAATAAGTCGCCTGTCTGCGCTCTTGCCTACATTTATTCATTCATTCATTCAACTTCAGTAGGCACTCTCATGGACAGGGTCATAATGGGTCTGGAGCCAATCTCTGGAACACTGGGTGTAAGGTTGGAATATAGCCTTGATGGGATGACATGCCATCACAGGCACAATGCACATGCAATTTGAAAGTTCTCTACTGAGATGGCTTTTGTACAGTGAAAATGGAGCTTTCGAACAATTGTTTTCAGATAAATCTAAAAGCAATGTTTTCGTGTTGTAGTAAGGACTGAGAAAACGGAGATATTCAAAAACAATGACATATTTTAAGTCATGTGACGTAATGACCCATTCAACTCAAAACAAACAAGATAGTGGACACTGTTGTACTGCAGTTGTTGTGCCTTCTATCGAGTATAGGGATTTTAGCATTTTGAGACATTTCAGTGTGGACGAGCGATTTTTGAAAAACGTTTCAAAATGCCACTTCTGACGTAGAGCGTTTTAATACAGATTTCAGATCTATCTGGATTAATGTGGACATAACCTGATTCACACAAATTAGAGTAACCAATCCACCTGCTTGCATATTTCGGGAGGTGGGAGAGAACGAGGGAGCTCCATATAGAGAGTGACTATATATCTATCTATCTATATATCCATCCATCCTCTACCGCTTACTCCTTTGTCGGGGTTACAGGGAACCTGGAGCCTATCCCAGGAGGCATCGGGCGCAGGGCAGGGTACACCCTGGACAGGGTGCCAGTCCATCGCAGGGAACATATACACTCATAGACACATTCATAAACTATGGACAGTTTGGACACGCCAATCAGCCTACCATGCATGTCTTTGGACTGGGGGAGGAAACCGGAGTACCCGGAGGAAACCCCCGAGCATGGGAGAGCACGGGGAGAGCATGCAGGCTCCGCACACACATGGCCCCGGCGGGACTCGAGCCCTGGACCCTGGAGGTGTGAGGCGAATGTGCTAACCACTAAGCCATCATGCGCTCCCTATCTATATCTATCTATCTATCTATCTATCTATCTATCTATCTATCTATCTATCTATCTATCTATGTATGTATTGAGGTCAGGGATCTGTGCAGGACACTCGAGTTCTTCCACACCACTCTTGGCAAACCATGTCTTGGCCTTGCATGGGGTTTGCTTTGAGCAAAGGTGAAGGGAAATCATAATGCTACAGCATATAAAGATATCCTATTCAACTGTGGGCTTCCAAATTTGTGGCACCACTTTGGGGAAGGAACACATTCAGTATGCATGTGATGGTCAGGTGTCCATAGAATCCTGGCCATATAGTATACAGTATATTTATTAGTAGAACCTAGTTTATAACTTATTTTGAGTTTCTTTTGCAGCTCTGGATTGCAAAATGTACATTTTTAAAATGTTTTAATCATGGAGAAAATGTTGACATGTTTAAAAAAAAAAAAACACGTCTGGTTACTCCAGAATCTCTAAGCCAAATCTTGAGCTCTACACTTGCAGTGACATTCACCTGATCATCTCGCTGACATGATCCAGCCACGAGGACAAACTCAGTGCAGCTTACTGTATCACTCATTCTCTCATTATGCCTGTCCAAATAAGTCATTTGTCAGCAGGTAGCATATTTGCTGAGCTTTCTTCATCCTATCTTCTCTTTTCCAGCAGCCTCACATTTGACCCCAAAGGAATGTTTTCAGGGCTGCTTTATGTGTCCTACTAGCACATACTTGTTGCACCCAATTATTCTCTTAACCATTCAAAGGGTTTGACAAGCTAAATTAGGAGTTGTTACATTACACTGTACATGCACAGGTATATGTGTAAGTTATTTTAAAGTGGGGACAGACAGCTATTTCTCTTTGTCACTATCTCCAATGTTGACAGATAACCAACAATGTTCATATGGGAGATTCAGAAATTTGGGCATTAAGGATTTCTGACCCATATTCCAACCTGTGTCGAAAACATTAGGTTCATTGATACACAATTACACATACGTAAAACATGTTCGAAAATTCCCTGGTTCAATCCATTTAGGTTTCCCTGAGGGTTCTCTAGTTTCTTCCTTTAGGTGCCTTAAAGGAAACACGCTGTTAGGTGGATTAACTACACCAAACTACCAATAGGTTTGTAGGAGTGTGTGCATGCTGCCAGTAATGGATTGGTGTCCCGTCCAGGGTGTATTCCTGCCACACACCCAGTGTTCCTGGGATAGACTCTGGGTTCAGGATAAAGCAGTTACTGAAAATGAATAAATGAATACATGTTACAGTTTGTGTATTTTTCCATTTTTAAGAAAACATAGATGTACAACCTGTGTCCCTTGAAATCATGTTCATGGCAGAAAATAGATCAGTGGATCAGACTAGGCCGATTCCAATGCACTGTATGTGGACAGCCACGTTCAATTTGTATTATTTGAAAATCACTGCAGCATAAAGATCATTAAACGTTTCAGTAAGCAGTCTTTCTACATCTAAAATGATACTGTTGGGAAACTGGTGGCATATTTGTAGACATTGCACAAATTATGCTAAAAAAATTACTTAACTTAAATTTGAACTTTGCGACATTTAAGAGATTCCACTTATTCCAGCCCAGGGTTGTCCAAAATCTCGTCTATCTGTTCAGCAGTGGCTCCACTTTTATATGATTGATGGACGTAACTGCATACAAAGCATGTCAACTCCTTGGTCATGTGATTGTTTAGAGGCGCCTGTCGCTTCGTGCTTGAGTGGTCTAAAACAGGTGGCTGTTTGACCTGAGATGTGAGTTTGCTCAGGTGTTCGGCTGCCTACGCAACTGTCTCCGTTTGTCAAACAGCGCAGGATTCATCATTAGTTGAGACAGAAATGTGTCCACCAAAAGTCCATCACTGTTGCTATAGTCGTGATGCGCTTCACAAACCTGTTTCACCTAATAATCCTTATTTTAACATATATGCTGTTTCTTCAGACTGCTCCCTAAAGAAATCATGGCATCATTGATTAGCTCTTTACACCTGTGCCAGCTATAAGTCATTGCCTGGCAGGCTTTGAGGCCCTTTGTGAGCGGCGCTTCCCCCAAGGTGCGTGTGGCTCTGATTTCTCTCCCAGTCAAGCTGCAGCTTTTACGACTGCCTGAGTGTTTCAGAGAGAGAGAGAGAGAGAGAGAGAGAGAGAGAGAGAGAGAGAGAGAGAGAGAGAGATGTATGGCAGGGTGGTCCATGTTGATTTCAGTACACATGGCCAGTGTTGGTACAAAGGCAGCTGGTCACAGTTCAGAGAGTTTGTTTCTTTCTAGTCAACTGATAGAGTCTAATAGAGTGTACATGATTTAATTGCAAGACAACATGTTGCTGTGTTCAGCTTTTGTATGTTTGATACCTGATAATGCTGCCAGCAAACTATAAGGCATTTCTATTCAAATGAGCTGCTATATTAACCTCAGCGAGAAACAGCTTGTTGGTGTAATTTGTTTTCCGCAAATGTCATTTCCCCAAAATGTAATATAATCACTACAGTTGATTGTAACTGTAATGACAATGTTTTAGTAAATTAAACATAATCAAATATTGGGGAGGGGCAAATTGGCCAACATTAGTTATTAACTTGAGCGTATTAAAATCACAAGGTCTGTTTGGTTGCAAGCTTTGATATTTTTTTGTATTAATTTAGATTTTTACCAGGTTTATATTTCATCATTTAAAAGCTCCACTCCATGTGTTAGAGTGATTCAAATATTTACACGTTTTAATGACTGTAGGCCTGTTTTATGTTGATTTTATTTTAAATGATAAGTAAGGAATGAAACACAATTTAGAGAGCGTTTATCGGAAAATAATCAACAAAAGCGTGGAGTGATACAAGTTACCACATTGAAATTGTTTCTTTTCCTATAATAGTACATCCTGGAGTGTTTTTTTCTTCCTACACCACGACAGTAAACCAACGATTACAGTTATTAGTTTATTAAAGGATGACAGGTCATACTTTTGATCTGTTTATAGTTACATTTCATACTGTGGAATATCTGCAAAATGAATTAATAATAATAATTTATATAGCGCTTTTTACAATGGACATTGTCTCAAAGCAGCTTTACAGAAATATCATTTTACATTTACAAGCGACTTACTAATGAGACCACATTCACACACCAATGGTAGCAGAGCTGCATGCAAGGTGCTAGCGTGCCATTGGGGGCAACTTAGGGTTCAGTGTCTTGCCCAAGGACACTTCGGCATGGGATCATCCGGGCCGGGATTCGAACCGCCAACCCCACGGTTGGTGGATTAGTGGACAACCCGCTCTACCGACTGAGCCACAGCCGCCCCAATTAGTACCTTCTATCATTGTAGAAGCTGTAAACAGTCATTCCTTCACTTTCTCCTGAAGTTAGTCAGACCAAGAAAATCTAGCTTGTTACGAAAAAACTGCAAAACACAACGAATGTTGTGTTTTGCAGTTTTTTTGCAACAAGCTAGATTTTCAAGCTGTGGTAGAAAAGCTGTGGTAGAAAACTTAAAGATACAACTTTATCTCTGACTGCTACAAAGCGTTGACACTGGCGACTCCTTCACAAATGCTAAATAAACATCTCATAAACAAAAACTTCAGTTATTCGTTTCTCTTTGTTGAGAGACAACACATTTTTAATCCATTTATTATTATATTTAGATTATGTGGAGCATCCACCATACCAGTCCCCGTGAATTAGATATTACCAGAAAGGTGATAATATATTGTGTTAGAAAGAGCACATTAATATGAACCTGTGATTTTCCTTACAGATGTGCTACTCTCAGAGCGGCTGCCATAGAAAATTAAGAAACAGTCTGATTGAATTGGAGAATTCAAACGTGCTTGGATTATCACTATGTTGGTCCTAAATTGGCTGAATATTCACTATAAACAACGATATTTCAATATTGAGCAATCACTAATAATCACTTTATTTAAAACGTGGCACGGTGGCTTAGTGGTTAGCACGTCTGCCTCACACGTCCGGGGTTCGAGTCCCGCCAGGGCCATGTGTGTGCGGAGTTTGCATGTTCTCCCCGTGT
>JAFFST010050738.1:107043-117035 GCA_022414735.1 Noturus placidus | reverse complement strand
GATGGACTGGGACCCTGTCCAGGGTGTACCCCGCCTTGTGCCCGATGCTCCCTGGGATAGACTCCAGGTTCCCCGTGACCCTGAAAAGGAGTAAGCGGATGGCATTAAAATGCTACAGTAATATACAAAAGAAAAATAAGGCAAAAGAAATCCTCTGAAATGTGATAAAATGTTTTGAGTTGTTGGATACTAGTAGTTATTGGTTTTCGGGAAGAACGAGGAAACGGAGTATTGTTGTTTTGAGCTCATTTCATGCTTCAAAGCATTCACACACATTTTCAAAAAACAATTTGACTGGAATTCATGGTTGTTTAGCTCGATCAAGTGAAATCATTGGACTATTACTGTCCTACCTATCTCATTTTAGGTTTTTTCATGCCCCAAATGGTCTGGCTGTGTGGGCAAGTAATTTACATGTTAATGAGTCCATGATGAACAATTCCTGAAAATGCGTCCTTTTCCCAATTAATCTGAAATTACACCTACAGTACATGCAATTCACGCGGCTGATGATAGTGGTTATATAAAGAAGCTCAATCTTTGACGTCTGATCTTTTTAAAAAGAGTGCATGCACAGATGGCTACTTATTCATTTTCTCCACATCAGGCTGTTTCATGCCTGTTTTATGACTATAAGGTCACCTTGAAATGGTGCAATGAAATGAATGTTTGAATTTTGAATCAGTCACTTACACAATTTAATTTCCAGCTGAACTCAATGCATTTCTAATAGTGCCTTTATAATGTTCGAGAGATATGGTCCTTCATAACCATATCACTGGTCATGGAAAAACTCTTATGATATATACCAGACATTGACCACAAGTATATCAACATTACGATCACAGACTCCCTCGGCTGGGTTCTTCAATCAGCAAGACCATGACAGCAGGGGCTATATTTCAAACCGGTAGTCCCCCTGCAGACAAAGCAGGCAGGTTTATGGTGGATCTTAAGGAAATTAGTGCCACAAATCTTCTGCAGGATGCTACAAAGCAGAGAATGCACTAACAAGGATGATGCCGCGCAAGAGAGAGAAATGTGGTGAGAGAGGACTATGACTGCTACAAACAATAAATGGAAAGCAGAGACCAGCAAATGATTTATTAGCACCATGTTCACTTTCCTTTATGGGAATAATGATGTTTATTTATTCTTTCTAGTTACCAGGGGTTGCTAAGGTGCCATAGTTTAGTTGTTATAACCTATTAGTCCAGTCATTATAATTAGTCTTTAAAAAAAACATTTTTAACTAATTTTGTCACTAATTTTACATTTGTCTCAAACATGTGGGAAAACAGTGCACCACAAAAACCTTAAAATAGGAGGAGGACTCTCTTAAGTCCCTCCAACATGAGGTTATGGGGACTATTTGAGAGTAATTGGGGTGTGTTATTGCACTCCAGTTTCTGGCCGACACCCTGCTGACTCTGATACAACAGCTAACGTGTGACCAGTCCTTCCTCTCTCTCTCTCTCTCTCTCTCTCTCTCTTTCTCTCTCTCACCTGATTTATGACACCTGACTTACACTAAGCAGGCATGTTAAGAAGTGAACAGCATGTGACAAAGGCCCTTTGGGTGATATGGAAAACCTCATAGTTCTGAGCAATACTGCCTCCTGACCTAAAGAGTATGGTATGTTCTACTAGTTTGACTTCAGTATTGATCTCTAGTATTGATCCGTCAGAACCACAGCGCTATCTCTCTCACATTTCTCTTTGGTCACAACTGACAGAAGTGTCAGTATTGACAGCATGCGATGCAAGTGTGATCGACCTAATATCCTGAGAGCAGGGTGTCTGAGAACTAGCTGGTCAGGAACACATGTTAGTTTAGCTACATTATTATTGCTTATGCTACTGGTAACAAAACTTCCTTAGTGCAGATACATGTTCAGAATTAAAAAGGTGGGCTCCTATTCCCTACTAATAACTATGTGAATTATGGGTATTTTCTACCTTGCTAGGAAATAATTGTTCGGTTTGTTCCTCTGTGGGAATCCTTATTGGCTATATGTAGAAGCCTTATAGGAAGTGCAGAACCCTAAACTTCCATCGCTCATAAACATGCTAGTAGGTGGATTGGCTAAAAGTGTGTGCACATGGTTCCCTGCGATGGACTGGTGTCCCATCCAGGGTGCATTCTCGCCTCATGTCCTATGTTCCCAGGATAGGCTCTGTCTGTTTGATGTGGTCTTGGCTAATGACCCATCTCTGTTGCAACCACTCTTTGGCCCTCTAGCTTGACACACTACCAGCAAGTTGCAGTGAAAAAAACACAACGCATATGACAGCTCCCTGTGCAGAAATCATCATTGTCAGTGACAGGAGATTTGATTCAGTGATTCTGTTTATAAACGACTGGAACAGGTGAGAGGCAGTTCTTTTCCAGTGTGCAGGACAAAGACATTATTCACTTGCCATAAATGTCAATGGTGGACCATTAACTAATACTGGCTAGAGGGCAAATTGACTGGAATAATGTGCAGTCTGTAGTGCCAGTCAGCCAAAAATAATGAAGAGAAAGCGTGAAAGAAAGATGGAAAGGAGATGCCTGTCTCTTTTAAGAAGAGACTTGATAATGTACTTGAAATATTTCATGTTGAATTGCTTCAATAAATTGCTTCAATAAATTGCTTCATTAATTAAATCTAATGGCATGATGGTCTCAGTTTAGAGATGAGAGAGAGAAAGCCTGTCTCTTTACTTTACCTCAGCCCTGTATTACACTTTGTTACGCTTTGCTCTGTGTCCATAGACTTGATTAAGCCAATTGGATTTAAAAGCAGCTTTTAGAGAATTTTTTATATGGTTCAGATCATGGAATTTTGAGATTTTGGAAGGATCTGGACATATGAGAAGACATTCATTCCCGTTTGGGTCTTTTGGAGTGCTGATGTTGGTCTAGTTAGTATGTTATTGGATAAAAGAAAACGAGCTCTTGGTCTGGTATAGCCACCAACTGTAGTTTTTTGTGATAATTTCTGTAATATATCAACTTCCCCCATCTCGGTGTCCATGCTGGTCTTTGAAGTTTAATGTAAAGATTACATGGGGTCTCTTCTCACTCTTCTGTAATGGGAGGAGTTGGGGCTAAGAAAAGTATAAGAGAGTGGATTTATCTCCACACAGCTGATCTGCCATGAGGAGTAAGTGGATGTGAGACAGGCTGTCTGGCTACTGAGATAGTTAATTATGCTCTACTCATATGTGCCACTGTTGCTAGATACAATTTTACTTCCCTAGAATCAAAAAGATCTTGAGTTTATTTTATATTGCTGTATCATATTGCACTTTTTCTATTACACAATCTTTTATTCCTCACAGTTTCATAGTTGGCTGTGCATAGAAACTCCTACAAATCCAGACCATAAAACTTTTATATGAATCTGAATGACTGATATGTTTCACTGACTCTTAGTGGAGCCATGGGCGTAACCACGCACTCTTTGGGAGGGTCGTGACCCCCCCAATGTTGAGGCAATACCAATCTGTCCCCCCAATATACAGGAGAAAATATTTTCTATATGTTCCGCATTAAATTTCCCTGCAAACGGATCTGTCTTTACTTCATCTATTCTATTTATTTTATTTATCTATTTATTTATTTATATTCTTTTTTAATATATTCACGTTTGTTACGGAAAATATGCCCCCCTCCCCCACCTCCAATTGTACACTTGGTTTCGCCCAGACTCAACACAAGTTTGGTGATGTATTTGATCAGTTTCCCCATGCTGTGGGAGCTTCTATCACTCAGAAACCACGTGATTTCAAACAGTAACTGTCATCCTAAAACTACCTTCTAAATATACAAAATTTCAGTATCAAATTTGGGAAGTTTGGCTGCGCTGGGGGGGGAGGCGGGGGGGTTCAGCGCTTGGACCCCCCAATGTCCATAACATGGTTATGCCCTTGAGTGGAGCAATCATCTTCCTTGCTTCATGCTCCTTTTGTGAAGAATGTTTCCCAATGCCAAATGCATACCAAAACAGTGTAACACAGTATACAAGACTGCCTTTCAGACAAGACTGAGCCATGAATCCTGTTGACTCAAGCATCTTCTGAGAAATCGTGACACATCAACACAAAGGAATGGTCCTGTTTGCAGCCCTCAGAGTTCACTTTTGATCAGGACATTTGGGGTGATGCATCATGATACATCATAAAATGGCCCGACAATCACAGAACAGTTGTTGCTACTCCATCAAAAGCACTTTTAGTGTACACACACAACCCTCAGTGTTATTGAGGTAGACTAGATGATTGGACTGATAAGAAGAAGTCAACATAATAGGAACGATGACTATGAATTCAGTTTGAGTGAAAGATTTCAAAGGTTTTGTGCATATACTGTAAACATTGCTGGCAGATTACAGTATTTATTTTTCCGGTAAAATATTGTTTCATTGTTTTACGGATTGCTCTGTAAATGCATTGATTTACAGTAAACTACCACAAAAACCATTTGTATAGTATTATGGGCGGCTGTGACTCAGTCAGTAGAGTGGGTTGTCCACTAATCCACTAATTGTGGGGTTGGTGGTTCGAATCCCGGTCCGGGTGATCCCATGCCAAAGTGTCCTTGGGCAAGACACTGAACCCTAAGTTGCCCCTGATGGCAAGCTAGCACCTTGCATGCAGCTCTGCTCCCATTGGTGTGTGAGTGTGCTCTCATTTGTAAGTCGCTTTGGATAAAAGCGTCTGCTAAATGAATAAATGTAAATGTAAATGTATAGTGGAATATCTAATAGCTAAGGTTAAGGCTTTGGAGCTACAGATCAGTAGGTTATGAATTTAAATGTCAGCACCACCAAACTGCTTAGGTTGGGTCCTTAAACCTTCACTACTCAGTTGTATCTTGCCTCAGTCTTAAGTTGCTTTGGACAAAAACTCTGTTGTCAGTAAATGAATGTAAATTTTACAGTAAATATTTTATTCGTAGCGTAGGGTTAGGGGTGGAGTTAGCAGTCGTACATTTTGTTCCAACTTCTCTCCAACAAAATCCAATGTCATCACCAAGGTTCCAGAGCAAGTAGGAACTGCTTTACTAATGCTTATGTTAATGTGAACAAAAAATTCAGAGTGCAGTAGCATAATCACAATAAATAGTTTAAAGCAAGAAAACTGCTATCTTCCACTTAGTTGTTACAAGTGTAACAAGTCATTGCCCAAAAATGGTTAAGTACTTTATATTTTCTACACCAAAAGCTAAATCTAGAGCTCTAAATAGGGTTTTTTTGGTTAGATTATTTGTCAATGGGAACCCTTAATGGCTCTATGTAGAACTCAACAACAGAGATATTGTTTCAGAGAGTGGTCCAAGTGGAACCACTTTAGGAAAGAAAGAACTATTAACTATACAAAAAGGAACACTTAATTTCTTATAGTGTAACATACACCAATGCCATCACTCGTTTGAATTCTTATGAAGTTTGCATCCTTTCAGTTTCGTAACCTAGCACATGTATGTGTGATTCGATTTTAATTCAGCTTGGATTTGACAACAATTCAAAGACTTCTATAGAACTATGTTAAGATTTAAGCAAACCAAGGCATGTATTCATCACGTTATGCTATGAGAGAAAAACACAAGAACAAGGTGCTGGTTGAACTCACAAGCTGCCTTTATTACAGTTCAGACCTCAAAACCACGCAGACAATAATGTGTTTTGTCAGTAAAAAGTTTAGGAATAAAAAATCTCTACGACGCCATGGATTTTACATGTACACACTGAGTTATGGATTACATCTGTAAAATAAATCTGTGCTGAGGAATTCAGTAGAATTTAGTTTAACGTTAAAGGTGTCCCTGACTGTAAAAAAAAAGTTTGAGAACCCCTGGTCTAAAGCAACCTGCTTGTTTGCTGTCCATCACCCCATTCATTGTGTGAGTTTAGTAATTCAGAGGTGCTAGAGACCCGTGATTCATGTAGCTCAAGTTTCCTTCTAGTGACAGCAGAACATCTGATTTGCAGGTAACCTGAGTCTGTGTTTTCTAATCTCATGGGTCAGCCTGGACAGCAGGGGTTAGCGCTCTCACAGCCAAAGCGATAGCACACTTACTGTGTTTTATGGCAGGAAAACAGCTCCTCTGAACATAAACAGTCAGACAGCAAAAAAGAAACCATACTAATATCAGTTGCACTTGACTAACTACTTAACTGATAACAAATTATTGTTGCTTGATCAGAAGTGTAGCCAGGTGAAGTCAACAAACTAGGCAGGAATAAATATGACTTTTTGCAAATGTACAAGATGTTTGAAGTTTGAAATTAGCACGATCTTTTCGTACCAAATTTGGACACATTTAAGAATATAAACTGTTAATTGAACTACATTGGCTAGTATTTTTTTACATTCTTGCCTGTTCAGTAAATGAGTGTGTACAGTACATACACTATTCCATATAATTGGGTCTGATTCTAGCGTGTTTTGTTAATTTACCTAAGTTTTCCTGCTGCCATAAAGTGATTTATCTGGCATGTCTGTTCTTAGTTTCACTTCGTTTAGCTTCACCATTTGGTGCGGAAAATACCAGGTCAAGCAGCGACAGGAAAGACAGCATGCATCTGAGTATTTTTAATGTGGAGCAAAATGGCTATGGTACTCAAGATGCTTCGTTGAAATGTGGTGAAGGGGCCAGCTAACAAGCTAAAGTTTTGTGAAGACTGTTGGTGAAAATGAGGAAGTAGAAAACTAGAAGCCGGTCATCAGTATAGCAGGGTGGATAATTTGGAAGGAAATCTTTGTATGTTTGTACTGTGTATTGGCTATGTTAAGTTGCCTCTAGGTGTGTAGGAATATGCAAATGTGTGTGCATGGAGAAACTGGCGTCCCATCCAGGGTGTATTCCTGCCTCACAGCCAGTATTCCTGGGACAGGCTTAACCACTGGCTAAGACAAAGTGGTTACTGAATATAAATGAATGAATAGATTAATTAATATAACCCCAATTCCAAAAAAAGGTGGTGCAGTAGGGAACATGCAAAAAACAAGCAAAAAGAGTCATTTGAAAATTCAGTTCACGCTGTAATATATTGAAGACACATTATTTGATGTTTTACTTTGTGAATTTAATATGTTTTTGAAAATATACACTTTCAAATTGGATTACTGCAACACACGCCAAAAGGTTTGCTGACAGTCGACTGTTTACCACTGTGTAACATCACCTTTTATTTTAATAACACTTAAGTGTTTGGACACTGAGTGAAGACACCAGTTGGTTAAGTTTAGCAAGTGGAAATTTCCCCCATTCATCCATTACGCATTACTTCAAATGCGCGACTGTACAGGGGCTTCGATGCCTTATTTTGCGCTTCATAATGCACCACACATTCTCAATCAGAGACAGGTCAGGACTGCAGGCAGGCCATGCTCGTACCCGCACTCTCTGCTTACACAACCATGCACTTGTGATCCGGGCAGAATGGGGTTTGGTGTTGTCTTGCTCTGGACGACAGCATATGTTGCTCCAAAACATGTACATATCTTTCTGTATTAATGATGTCCTCACAGATGTGCAAGTTACCCATGCCATGGACACTGACACACCCTCATACCATGACAGACGCTGGCTTTTGGACCTGACGCTGATAACAGCCATGATGGTCCTTTTCCTCTTTGGCCACGACGGCTGTTTTGTCCAAAAACTATTTGAAACGTTGACTCGTTGGACCACAAAATACAATTCCACTGAGCTACTCTCCATCTCAGATGAGGCCGAGCCCAGAGACGTCGGCGGTGCTTCTGAACAGTGTTGATGTATGGCTTCTGCTTTGCATAGTAAAGCCTTAACTTGCATCTGTGGATGCAGCAGCGAATGGTGTTGACTGACAAAGGTTTACCAAAGTATTCCCGAGCCCATGTCAGGATCTCCATTACAGACTCATGACGGTGCAGTCTGAGGGGTCGGCGATCACACTCCTTCAGTAGTGGTTTTGGCCTTGCCCTTTGCGAACCGAAATTGGACTGGATTGCTTGAATCTTTTAATTATGTTGTGCACTGTAGAAAATGAAATGCCCAAAATCCTATTGATTTGTCTTTGGGGAACGTTGTTCTCAAAGTGTTGGATTATTTGCTGACGCATCGTTGCTCTTGAAGTGAAGAACTAGGGCTTTTTTGGAGGCTTCTTATATACAATGATTAGACGATTTCCTCACCTGTTTCACATCACCTTCTTATTTCAACTTGTCACATTGCTATTAGTCCCAAATTGTCCCGTAACAACTTATTTGCAACATGTTGCATGCATCAATTTCAAAATAAACGTTTATCGTCAAAAAACTATGCAATTGATAAGGTAAAACATCAAAAACCTTGTCTTTATACATTTTTTTGTTTAAATACAAGTCAAAGTACATTTAAAAATCGCTCCTCTTTGTTTTTATTAGCATTTCTCATACTGTCCCAACTTATTCGGAATTGGGGTTGTGTATATATATATATATATATATATATATATATATATATATATATATAATTTCTAGGTCTCCACTCATGCTTGTGTCTGTTCCGTGTGTGTGTCAGGTGTTGGACAGAGAAGCAGTATTCGTGGATCGAGCCAAGGAGGGTGTAGGGCTGCCATGGAGAGGGAGCAGGCCTTTGTGAGCCCTGGCTCCAGTGCTCCTGCCTCCAGCATCCCCATCATCCCTTCTAGCGCCAGCATCAACAGCAACAGCCTGGGAATGACGTATGTCAGCTCCAGTGTCAGTTCCAATGTCAGTGCCAGCAGCAGACAGCAGACTCTGCCACAGATATCAGTGTATGGAGGAATCCCTGACAGACAGACGGTACAGGTAGGGTGCACAATACACACTTAAATTTCAGCTAAATTCATGAGTAAAAGGTTTCCAAATAGTGCAACCAGTCATTTTATGTTAAAACGATGGATCTACACCTTGATCTTATAGTTTTATCAAAATGAGAAGCTGAATGCTTTTGTTCAGCTGTAAGCATGTTCTTCTTATTTCTCCGTGTAGGTAGCCAGCTTTGTGTTTGAACTTTTTATATTTGGGAACTATATTATATTTGTGAAAGATAAATCTATTGGTTACTCTGCTAGTAAACAACTTCATGTCATGCGCCTCTGCTGCCCTCTATAGGCAGACAACAAACATTACTCTTTAGTTTTCCATCTCTGAATGTTAGTGGAGCATCCTGACACATGACAGAAAATATTAGGGATTGTTTTTTTTTTAAATATATGGACAGGTTACTTTTTCACAGCTCCCTATTAATATTTTATAATCAATCTGTGTTCATAATGTTGCATTATATTTATTACGTCCACCTATAAACACCTTATAAACACATATAAACTTATAAACAGTGTATAGACAACAGTGTAATAGTCAATAATATGACAATGCATGCATTCCATAGCATTTTTCCCTTTTAGATTTAATTCAATTTATCATGATTTTCTTTTTGTTGAAGTGGAAATGTTCTGATTATTGGTATTATTAAGATATCTGAGTTTTGGATTGATTTTAATAATTACAAATCTTGGACTTATTGAGATTGAGATGTTGGGTTGAGCGTAAACATTTCTCTGTAGAATATCAAGGTCAGTTCTGTATGACCTGAAAACGTGACTTTGCATTCAGACCTCAGTATGAGGATTGTGAACATTATTGGAAAATGTATTCAGGCATCTAAGATTTCATATCTGGTTGTTGTGGTCATTCATTGATCCAGTTTTGACCAAAAATGATGTGTTATTAGTAGTTCCTATTCATCGCGGCACAAGGTCCCTTTCCAGAACCTTCACACTAACTGTTCCTCAGTGGTGGAATGAACTTCCAACCTCAATCCGGACCGCAGATTCTCTCACCATCTTCAAGAAACAGCTAAAGACCCACCTCTTCCATCAACACCTAACCAACTCATAAAAATTTTTTTAAATAAATAAAAAATGCACCTACACCTCTACTCTGCGCACTTTGCTTCTTCTAGAACTCAATTAATAGATCTTGTATAGTAGCAC
>JAFFST010050738.1:85500-102023 GCA_022414735.1 Noturus placidus | reverse complement strand
ATTATTAGGCGCACAGCCGATTTTTGAGAAAATTCCGCCTTATAGTGCGGAAAATACGGTAATGTAAATTCTATACTATAACTGTTACAGTGTAGCAATAAAGGGGTTAGGGTGAGACAAACATATGTAGTTTCTCACCATATCCTTAAAAAACAACTACCGGTTCCTTACAGTTTTTTCTGAGGTTTTTTGTTTTTTATATGTTCAGATGGATACTGAGGCATTTGTTCGTTTAGTTTGAGCTATGCCATGTTAAATTCAATACAATTCAATTAAAGTTTATTTCTATAAAGCTTTTAAGAATGGACTTTGCGACGAAGTGACCCAAAAGATTATACAGAAATATTTAAATTTAACTTTGTAAATTTATCCCTAGTGAGCAAGCCAGAATTGTCAATGACTAAGGAAAAACTGTATGAGAAACCTTGAGAGGAACCAGACTCAAAAGGGAACCCATGCTCATCTGTGTGACACCGGATAGTGCAGTTATACATTATTCCCTTCTATAACTGTGTACTACATGGTCAAAAATTGTGTAACGAGGAACTTCATTATAGTTTTCACATCAAGTCTATTTCAATGAAGTTATCAACTGTTCACTGATGGAGATTTGACTACAAAACTATTCGTGGCAATTGTAGTCCTAAACCATCATTGCAAAACTATGCTGTTAAATAAAACTCACAAATATATGTGATTGGAGAATTTATGAAAGTGGTATTCTTTTGCATAATTTAATGATTGCCCCAACAACTGCCTTTGGACTTCTAACTGTGCTCACTGGTTTTAATGTATTTATTTTTTAAACATTTTTTACAAGTGGTGTTTAATAGACATCGCGTGGAAAAGATGTTGGAGTATTCCACTGATCTCAAGCAAATTATTAGTGAGGCAGAGTACAGCCTAACTTTCTTGCTGTTAGGAACCAACATCAATACAAACAGCTGCAGGTCTAACCATTTGTAGGAAGACAACAAGTGGCCACAATTAAGAGCAAGACTTGATCTCAAGGGTAGTACTCAGGAATTTTCATCATGATGGACCTTAACTTAGAGATCTATACTGACACCCTAAGCTTCCACTCATCTTTTTCTCCAGCTCAAACTGAACAGCTCTCCTGCAGCTGCAGCTCAGCTGATCAACAAAGCACAGGGGGTGAATATCTCTCCGGTCAGCATTACCCAGCAGGCTGTGCTCCTTGGGAACTCATCCAGCCCTACTTTCACTGCCAGCCAGGCACAGATGTACCTCCGTGCACAGATGGTAGGTCAATTATCACACAAACCGATATAAACATAACCTTAATAATATTATTGTAACCCATTGAAACATACAGATGCAGTTATATGGCATGCATATGTAGGCCCTGATTTATTAAGAGCCCCCAAAAAAATTAGATTAATTTGAACGTGTAATCAGAGAAATTGCATACACAGTTAGTGTTTCTGTTGCAGGCAATTTACACTGAATAGTGGAACCAGACGCAATATTTAAATTATGTTCTGTGTGCATCATAAATCATAATTGTAGGAAACTTATAATGAGCAAAAATTGGTGTTATTTCGTCTAAACTGGCGAAAACAAGCTTCCACAAATTGAATACCTGTCCTTTGGTTGTAATTATGTGCACTCACTGTCAACATTTCAGGTTTAGTAAATCACATTTCAAATGCCATTGACAAATAAACAAAATGTACAAGACATGCTATTCTGCTTATATGACCATGCAGACCTTCATAGATCCTGCAAATCAGCTTTTTGTGCATTTTGACACATGCAAACCTTCAGTAAATCAGAGTTTTAATATACTTGTAGATAGTGATTCATTATATAAATTATTCCAGAATTTGTTGTTATTTGTTGTTAACCTTATCATTATATAATAAGGTTATAAGAGATGCAGATTTTTATTATTGTTTATATTTATTTGTTTAAATGACGGTTTCTACACATTTCGTGTATGTGTTTCCCCAACTGATGTTTAGTAATGGTTTTATTTATTTATTTATTTATTTATTTTTAGCTCATAGAGTAGAAATTGAAGTACCTTGAGGCATGTCTGGATTTTATAGTGGAAATTTATCCATGACATGTCCTTGGGTTGGTCAACCACATTTACCACACTGACTCAATCCAGAACTTTCTCATAGCTATTTAAGAAAATAAATGAGAACCTGGAAAATTGTCCAAGGACATAAAATATACAAGGATTCGGTAAATGATCCCACAGTATGAAGGATGAATAGGTAATAGCAGAATGTGCAATTGGATCCGTTCAGTTTACTATTGAGTTTATGATGCGGTTCACTTTAAACGTCTTATTTTTTAAACGACTGTATAGTGTATGCTATTTTAGCAGGAATAATTCCATGGTTTCTATAATATTAAGGCAAGACCGAAAAATAATTTACACCACTCTATTGTACAGGCATGAACCAGAATAGTCCTGTGGTGTTTTCATGTAGAGATAAAAACAGCACATTTTGGTATGATTTTCAGGCACAGCAAAATAGCCTTGTGCAAGTAGCTAGGAGCCTAGGCCGTGCTGTTCCTTTGTCCCCCCAGCTCATACTCACTCCGACCACCACAGTCACTTCAATCCAGCCTGAGGCCTCGTCGCAGTCCATCCACCTCCAGTCAACCAGCCCACAGGTACCTGAAACCTGTGCTGAAACCACACAACTACACCAACATATCTAAACAACATAACTCAATGCTGAAGTGTTTCTAACACTCATCCCAGATGCAGAACCTGGTGTTGTGTAGCCAGCAGGGGGCAGTGGCCTCCTCCTCGTCCACCCCTCAGCCCCAACTCCACGGGCTCAGTGTAAAGCAAAGCAGTGGAGGAGCAACTCAGATGGCTCATCCCAGCTTGCCTGTGCCCCAGCAAAAGAGTCCCAGTGCTCAGGCTCAGGGTCAGCAGGGAGTGAAGCCCGGCTTGGTGGATGCTTCATCAGAGTATGCAAAGATGAATGATGGTGTCAGTGAGATGAGTGCACATATGATCAGTATGAGCCACAACATGAGCACAGCAAGCAACCATCCCCTCATCAATACAGGTAAGAAAGATATCTACTCATATTAATATGCAGAATTACAAATCTTTTTGCCATCCTGCACTGTTACTGTTAAATTAAATGAAATTAAATTACAGTATGTCATAAGAAGACATTTTTTGTACATGTTTTTTTTTTCAAGAATATTGTGTTAGACGGAACCCTTTGACCCTCTAGTAAAAGATAGTATGTTTTAGATATTTAGCTCCATGAGACTACAGAGGAGGGAAAAGAAGGAATAATCTCTGAGTGGGAAAGCAGCTGGCCTTGAGGTTGAAAGAGGACATGGTGGGCAGCAATAGCTGTATGTCAGCACATTTGCTCTGAGAAATAGAGAGAGAGAGAGCGAGAGAGATAGATAGAGAGAGAGAGAGAGAGAGAGAGAGAGAGAGAGAGATGCTCCCAATTCTCACTCGAAGGATATCATTTAACACTGAGACAGATGTACCGCCTTATGTGACCTTTGAGAACAAATCTCCCCCACATGCCATTTGGAAAAGACAAGCCTCCACAGTTGCAAACAATGCAAGCGCTTTGACACACCGAAGACTTCTGTGCAAATGTTTAACTTTAGATCTACCCTAGATGTACAGATAATGTTAAGGGATTGCATTCTGAATTCATGTCGTGGGTCATGAGTCACTTTGACACACATACGGTTCATTATCAGAAAAGGAGTAGCATATGTGCCCATGAGCTCTATGTGTCATTCTCTATTTTCTCAGCATGCCAAGCACTGTTTAAGGGAAGACCAGTCATGCCACCAACAATCCTCTGGCACTGACTTGTCATCATTTTCTGTAACAGAGGTGTAATGAGTAACGATAATCCAATCTAAAAAGAAAATGACATGAAAATTAGCTTTAGTCTACACTGAAAGTGATCCCCCCCCCCTGTTTGTGTGTGTGTGTGTGTGTGTGTGTGTGTGTGTGTGTGTGTGCAGTACTGAAATATCTTGCATTTTTATAGAATATGAACCTTATGGTGTATGTGAGTGGATGTTAAAGTGGCTTAAGGGGTCTCTGAAGTGAAGCCAGGGGGTCAATGATTTTTTGCATTTGGGTTGATCACAAGCCACACACAGTACTGTGCAATAGTCTTAGTCACATGCAAGGAAATCATGTAGAGCAAATATGCCTTCAGAAATAATGAAATTAAATGTTTTTACAAAAATAATACTATAAAGAGCAATAAACAGTTATAAATTAAACAAAGCTCATATTTGGTGTAAGAACCATTTGCTTATTTTTTTTTTGCATAGTCTCAGGTAGAATTAATGCAGTTTTATAAGGAAATGAGCTGTAAGTTTAATTGAGCATCTTGCCGAATCAGCCACAGTTCTTCTGGACACTTCGACTGTTGCACTTGCTTTTTATTTTTGCAGCAAAACCCAGCAGCCTTCATTGAGTTTTTTTGTCTGAAAAGTGTTGTACGCTGCTTTCTTTACTAACATACAAACATTTTTCTGTAACATTTAATTTTGTGCTGGAAAAGTAATGTTTGGAAATCTAAAATGTTTTTGTACTGACTCGATAAAAGTCATAAAGAGAAGTCATAAAATAAAAATCTATAACAATGTTTGTACTAAAAAAAAAAAAAAAAAAAAAAAAAGTAGCATTTTAAGTGATGAGAACACTTTTCAGACAAAAAAACTTAATGAAGGCTGCTGGGTTTTGCTGCGAAAATAAGAAGCGAGTGCGACAGTCAAAGTCTCCAGAAGAACCGTGCCTGGTTCTGCAAGATGCTCAATAAAACTTGCAGCTCATTTCCTTATAAAACTGAACTAATTGTACTGCAGACTACTATATAAAAAAATTGTCACACAAAATATTGACTTTGTTTCATTTACTAATGTTTACTGCTCTTTTCAGCATCTTTGCTCTACAGCATTTCCTTGCATGTGCCTAAGACTTTTGCACAGTACTATATATCAGCCATTCAACAAATATTAATCTTCATAAAATCCTCATTCATAACCACATACATTTTAAATTCTTCTGAAATATAAATGGCCTGTTTTTTGAGTTAGCAACATTTTAAAGCTGTGTTGCTATTTGGCAGATATAAGCCAATGCCCCACTGATTTGGTCACCTTTATGAAAGTTGCGCAATTTTCAGCGCCTGTTTCGCTCCTTAGAGTTGCTATTTCTCCAAGTGGTCAATCATAAAAACTGCATCAAGCACAGAGGTGCGAATCACTCTGTCCCATGCTTGTTTTATCAATGTTTTGTCTATGACTAGGGGAAGGGCAGCAGACAGGACTGTTAATGATAATACCTCTTCTGTGATCGTGTCACACACTGACAAAAGGCAATGGGAAATGAAAACATTTCCATTCATCCATCTTCAACCGCTTACTCCTTTTCAGGGTCACGGGGAACCTGGAGCCTATCCCAGGGAGCATCGGGCACAAGGCGGGGTTACACCCTGGACAGGGTGCCAGTCCATCGCAGGGCTGAAAACATTTCTTTTCTTTAAAAAAAAAAAATCCATTCGGGATTCAGAGTTCTTTAGTCCTTTCCCTGTTTAGAAAGGATGTGATAGTGTAGAAGTTTAGGAAGGAAGATGTTCCGTTAAATCAGCTAAGGATTATTTTACCTTTAGACTGACTATGCTATTCTTCTGTGCTGGGGTGAGGTGCTGCCTTTTTGGTATACATATCTAGTTTGTTCAAGTTAATTAGAGTCTTGTCAAAGTCTTGACTGCCTCTTATGGGATTACCGGTACTCGAAAAAATTCACTAGATAGCCAATAATCAAGCTTGATAACCTCTTGACTACATTTTGTTTGAGGTTATGCCATTATTTAATGTTTTCCTGCCCCAGAATTTAAGGTTAAAAGCTGCTTATTATTATTGAGTCCTTAAAGTTATTATCCTGTTTGAGTGGTCAGTTGAATTGACTATTTGAATGGGTTTAATCCAAACCACAAATAAATAAATAAATCTTATAAATAATGTCAACGTAAACCTGATCTGGAAAGTTATCAATGGAAAAAAGCTCCGTAAATAGCCTTAAGTATTATTGTACACATTTATGTAATGAACCGAAATACTTTTTTTCATTTCAACGGTTGGATTAGTTTTCATAAAATAAAGCTGTACTAAAGGGGTCTGTGAAAATTATTTTATAATCTAAAGGGGTTCTTTTACTGCAGAAAGTTTGAGAACCCTTGGAAAAGAGCTATTGCAATAGTGCCTCGAAGATACACCATATTATTTTGGTCAAACATATTGAATGATGCGTATATGTATATTGCTCAAAAAAAATTAAGGGAACACTGTGTTTCCCTTTATTTTTTTGAGCAGTGTATATTATATGTAGGTAGTTTGCAATATCTAAGTATTCTAAGCTGAAATACTTGCACAAGTAATAAACTCTTAAGGTTAATAGCTACATTTATTTATGCAATTTGAAGGATAGTAGACACTTAAAAATCTTATAGCAAGCTAAAGCAGAAACGAAAAACAAACTAGGTGAAAGTCTTGACACTTATATATCTCAGAGCCTTGCTTCCTGCTTCATAAACTCATTCCATTACTTTCATAACACATCATCAGTCATGGTCATATTAATAGAAGTGAGCTGCCACTCAAAACACCCAGGCCTCAATTACACCCCACTGAACAAGTCCAAACGAGAACCACAAGCAGGCTTGAGGTGTTATTTTTGATGGCGCATTACAGATCATGTGGCAAGTACTGGATCACGCTGACATATTTCCTGTCGAATAAACTTAAAAGAGGAACAGCACGGTATTTCAACTTAACGAGTTACAGACATACAGCTGACTACAATTTAAAAAAATTAGACAATGATACTCGTTATTGCTTTTGAGCAAAATCAGCATTTCGGTACTTTTCAGTGCATTGATCCTAAAGATTAAAGACTAAAAAAAAAACTTCACGTGTTAATAATAATTACATGATTCACATGTTAAAATGTATACATTTTAGACATTTAACATGTTATCTTTCATATATTTTCACATTTCATATATTTTCACATGGGGCGGCTGTGGCTCAGTTGGTAGAGCGGGTTGTCCACTAATCCACTAACCGTGGGGTTGGCGGTTCGAATCCCGGCCCGGGTGATCCCATGCCGAAGTGTCCTTGGGCAAGACACTAAACCCTAAGTTGCCCCCAATGGCAAGCTAGCACCTTGCATGCAGCTCTGCTACCATTGGTGTGTGAATGTGCTCTCATTAGTAAGTTGCTTAAAAAAAATGTAAAAATGATATTTCTGTAAAGCTGCTTTGAGACAATGTACCATTGTAAAAAGCGCTATACAAATTGATAATTATTATTATTATTATTATTATTATTTGGACACGTGTGTGTTTTTTCTTCACATGATTCATTTAATGAGTTACACGAATCATGTGAAAAATAAATGAAATAAAATATCAAATACAATTTTAAGTTCAATTAATAGAAATTTGATTTGTGATTATATGTTGTTGTTGTTGTTTCACATGTAGGACACTACATGAGCTGCAGTTATACATTTTTTCACATAATCACATTAATTCAGATATGTGAAAAAAACATTATCACATACGATCATGTGAAATGTATGTGTGGGTGGTCATCAAGTGTAATCATCCATCCATCCTTTATCAGGGTCACGGGGAACCTGGAGCCTATTCCAGGAGGCATCGGGCACAAGGCGGGGTACACCCTGGACAGGGTGCCAGTCCATTGCAGGGCACAATCACATACACATTCACACACCCATCCATACACTATGTAAACTTTAGACACGCCAGTCAGCCTAACATGCATGTCTTTGGACTGGGGGAAGACACCGGAGTACCCGGAGGAAACCCCCGATGCACGGGGAGAACATGCAAACTCCGCAGACACACAGCCCTGGCGGGACTCGAACCCCAGACCCTGGAGGTGAACGTAATAACCACTAAGTCATCGTGCGCCCCCAAGTATAATCATCTAACTTGATAAAGAAACCTAACAGAAAGATCCACAAAAGCTTTGTAAGATTAAATACCTATTAATTTCTTCATAAGTGTATAGTAAGTAGCTTGGTGTTCTGTTTTACAATATTATAACTTCACTCACAATAAACCCCGTCCGGTTTCTTCCTGGCTCACCAAAAAAAAATGTGGACTGTTAACATAGTGTATGTACTAAGTTTAGAGAGGAAGTGCCTTCAGAAACACTAACACAGTGAATCTACAAGGATGTGTGTGGAAAGGGGCATTTTGTACAACCCATATTTTCTTCATGAGGAACTCATTAAACATAAAAAAGCTCATAGCCAGCAGCATAAACCACACTGTAGCATTTGGACCATGATTGGAGTGAACTCTAAGCAGGACCAGGCGTTTTTTGCCACTGATCCCCCCCAGAACCTAGATATGAGAACAGCTCTATAGAGTAAGCACACTTAGGTGGTTAGAAGAGCTGAGCATATCATATATTGCATACTCATATACTACTGTGCCATATATACAGAAGCACAAGACGTTCAGGAGTGTCAGTCAAATCTATATGAAAACAATATTTAGGCTTACATTTAAAAGTATTATTGTGTACTCAGTGAATAACTGTGTTAATCTTTGGTTGGATTTCTAGTAAGGAAACCTGGAGTGACCCTTAGTGCACCGCAAGGGTAGACTATAAGGGTAGACTTTTTTTTTTGTACTGCTACTGTTTCTATGTTCACTGAAACATAACACATATAATGAAAATGAATTACTATTCTCTGGCATTTTCCCTCCGACTCAGGAAGTCCTACAGATTTTACATTTTTCGTTAAAAGGTTCCAGGAGGCAATTGTTTATTGACATGCACGCAACTTAAGCCTTCCATGTCTAAAGATACATCCCATCCGATCCAGAACATCATGCACATTCTGTATCAAAGGTATGAGGCATGTATATACAGGGCCAGCATCTCAAGGGCTTTTCACACCCTGCTTTTAACCCCAGGCAGAAGACACCTTCAAAATAATTTAGTTTCAAATATGATAGCTTTATCTCTTAAGACGATTCCAACGTGATTGACATTCCCTGTACATAGCACAAAAAAAAAGGCTACCAGAGGATGACTTAAGGACAGAAGAGGTAATCTGCTTTTGGTAAATATAGTAATAAATACACCTGGTGCTTTACATTTGGATGTGATGTTCTTTATGAAGCTGACAGTATAGAGAGATAAATACTGCCAAATGAAGCCATTAACCCATTAAGTCAACACTGCTGAACAATGAAAGCACCACCTCAGGGGATCCCTCAGGCGTCAGGTCCAAAACACAGCACTAAGTGCTCTGCCTCATATTTAATCCAGCCCTGTTCATATTGATTCAAAGCTCTCACTCGCCCGGGCAAATGCTAGCATCTCAGGTTTAAAAAAATAAATAAACAAACAAACAAACAAATAAATAAATGAAGACATCATATTTTTCTTGTTCTAATCAAAACGAGATCTGATTGCTTTAAGTGAATGGCAATAAGAACGGCAAAGAATATATTTTATAGTATAACACAGCTTTGCCCTTTTGACTTCCATTAAAATCTCAACTGCTGTACCTAGTTAGCTAGTTTTCAGCACTGCAGGAATAGAGCTTAAAACACCAGCAATATAATGAGTGGGTGTACCAGCTGAAAGCAATGTACACCCTACTGCTTTCTAAAAGATTTGGGCTCATTATGATGTTGGTATTTGTGTGTGTGTGTGTGTGTGTGTGTGTGTGTGTGTGTGTGTGTGTGTGTGTGTGTCAGTTGCCTCGGTATTACATTCATTTATGAATTTATTTATGAAGGAGGAAATCCACTTTTGAGTAATGGAGGGTGGGGTACACAACAAAAGCTAACGAGCTGCAGTTAAGTTTGCACCCCCCATTGGTTTTTGAATGAAAAAAGGAAAATGTATCTTTGAAATAAATTACAGAAAAATGGAACAATGAAACGAGTGTATATCCTGAAACAAGACAATTATATTTGGTTTTTTTTAAATAAAAACAAGTAGGAAACATTAACACATATATATATATATATATATATATATATATATATAAATCTGTTTGATAAAAACCCACTTGGTCTCCAGAACCGATATGGTGGCAGTTACAAAGGCAAAAGGGTGAAATCATTTTATTAATTTTTCATTATTATTATTATTATTATTATTATTATTATTATTATTATTATTATTATTATTATTATTATTATTATTATATTTGACTATGTTTAACAATGAACATACTGAATGTCTCGTTGCTATAGATTAAATTTATTTGCACACAAATGTAAATTAAGTAGAATATCTTCAGTATGGTCCAGTGTGTATCCATGGCGTATGCTAAAAAGAAGCTCAGTGTATAAATAAGTCGAAGGACATCCTACAGCTTCCACTGGTATGCTGACTATATTTGTTTAGTCTCTATTGTATCTGAATAGGCTTTGCTGTGTATTTGTCACCATTCAGTAGAATTGAATTCTTGTCTTGGACATGAAAATCCATTTTATATAACTGCTCACTTTGAATTTGTTTATGTTTTTAGCATATGCGCAAATTCAGACCCATCAACTGCTCCAACAACAAAAGCAGCAGTTTGTGATCCAGCAACAATCTCAGCATTCTAAGCCCAGCATCCACCCCCAAGGCCAAGCTGTGCAAACCATGGCCATCCAACCTGCTTTAGCAGGCCAAGAGTGTGCCATCCCTGTTCTGCCCAAACCACCCGCTCAGCAATCCGCTATCTTCCATTCGACCGTGAGTCCTAGGATGCTCAATGGTCAGTCTCCCTTATTAAATTCCAGCAAAGTCAAACACGTCAAGCTAACAGCCGTCAACCTCCATTTCCAGCCTCCGACAACTCAAGTAAGACAGGTTCAAACATATTTCTGACTTATTTACATGGATCACTGATTTAGCCTTCCTTTCTGAGCTTCCTGTTCTGATGCTGAATTACAGACTGCAGTGACGACGCAAGATAATGGTGATAAGCACAACGCCTCTTCTCCTGCAGTAAAAGACGACTGCCTTGGCCAAAGTGAGCAGCAGATGCTATCCCAACCAACGCAAGAGCCAGCCCGGGTTGAACAATGCTTGTATGATCACAGCCAGCTTACAGTGAACACAGAAGGTAGTCCTATATTCTATGTCTATGAATTCCATATCTATAAATTAAAGGCATTTTAATATGATTAGTTGAAGATGGAACAGCCATAGTAAACTGGATTTCTGCAATTCCTAATGCATATCATGAAGTCACAACAAACACAACTGATAAAGAATATTAATCTGTTATAAAATAATGACAGTGCCAAGCTTGGTCTAAATGGCCAGGAGGCACAGTAGCTACTGTGTCACTGCCATCTGTAGGCTTGCCATGCTAAACAAAAAAGCCCTCCCTCCTCTTGTCTCTCCTCTCAAGTGGAAGAGTAGATCTGTCACGCCCCAGTGTCTATTGTCCAGTCAAGGCACTTGCTAGAATGTGACAGCTTTTGCCATAATTAGGGTGAGGGGCGCAGCTTTGTTATTCCCAGGTGGACACTCTTTATCTGTCTGGCAGGTGTAGCTGAGGCCTATGCACTCAGACATTTAATTATGAAAGATGAGTAATTGCTCTTTTATGAAAGCAATGATCCCTAATTGTTTTAGGACGTAGTCTGGTAGTCAGGCCTTTTTTTTTGTGCATTCGGTTAAAAGATTAAATATCATTAATCATGTCAAGTTGGCCAGCATGTGTCAGGAAAGCTGTGTTTGAAATATCGATATATGTCTTTATTACATATTATTGTTGTATGAATACTGTTAAGTTTCCTGGATACACATTAGGATGTGTGTGTGTGTGTGTGTGTGTGTGTGTGTGTGTGTGTGTGTGTGTGTGTGTGTAAAAGATTTTAGCCTGGGCGCAGGGGGATCAAGTTCAAATTTAAAGAAGATAAGGTGAGCAGAAAATGGCTTTATTGCGGCAACTAAAACCGAAACAGGTTTTTAAATACAAAATTTGTCTGTCTTTAGTTGTCAGAATAAGGCAATAATAAGAACAAACTAATTCAAGTGTAAAGATCCAGGCTCAGCATACCACATTAAATCCCAAGTACTTAAGCTGTACTGTTTCGACTCCCACCTGCTGACTGTGGGATTAGATAGCCTTCTATATCTACTGGGAGATAGGATTTCCATACATATACTGTGTCACCGTTGCTTTCTCTTTTTGAATGTGGAAGCCAAGGCCCCTTATCAGAACAGTTGTTTCAGGTCTCTTATTACTTAAAGTGGACAATAGATCAGGTGATCTGATAACCTTTTGCAGCCCATGCTGTGTACATTTAACGCTGCTGCATTGTTTGAAGTGTAGATACAGTTGAGTGCAACAGTCTGAATGCCCCATTGTTTCCGAGTAAAAAATCTCCAAGAAAACAAAATGTGGATGTATAATCCAACTATGTATCAAACAATCTTAAAAGGTTGGAAAGAAATCAGTAGAAATAAAGATTTTGCCATGACCCTCTTGGTGACAAATCTGATTTGAAGATTAGTGTAGGACTGGAGCAGTGCAGTGGTGAAGCTGGCAGTGTTGTCACCTGGGGCGGCTGTGGCTCAGTCGGTAGAGTGGGTTGTCCACTAATCCACTAATCGTGGGGTTGGTGGTTCGAATCCCGGCCCGGGTGATCCCATGCCGAAGTGTCCTTGGGCAAGACACTGAACCCTAAGTTGCCCCCGATGGCAAGCTAGCACCTTGCATGGAAGCTCTGCTATCATTGGTGTGTGAGTGTGCTCTCATTTGTAAGTCGCTTTGGATAAAAGCGTCTGCTAAATGAATAAATGTAAAAAATGTAAATGTCACCTCACATCTCAAGGGTCCCAGGTTTGATCCCACGATTGGCTTACATGTTCTTCCCAAATCTGTAAGAGTTCTTTTTGAGAATTTCGGTTTCCTCACACATCCTAAAAACATGCCGTTAAGCAAATCGGCTACACTAAATTGCCCCAAGGTGTAAATGCATATGTGTGGTATCCTAGGATAGACTGGTGCCCCATCCAGGATGTGTCTCTGCCTCTCACCCATATCTCTTTTCCACCAAAAACTGTTCCAGTTCTCAGCCAGTGCTGGTCCGGATCAAACTGGAGCCTATCGTGAACCGGCCACAAGTTTCCACAGACGTGAGAAACAAACGGTGGCATAACGAGTTTCATTACTATGTGTTGTTCTCAGTGTTCCGGGGATAAGCTCTGAGACCCTGACCAGGATAAAGCGAACGAATGAAATGAATGAATCAGTGTAGGGTTGATGGTTAGATGTGAACATTTACAGCAGGTGGATTTTTGCATGACTATTAAAACGAATTTTCACTGTCGTTATCGTAAAAATACATTAACATTTAATCATTTAGCAGACGCTTTTATCCAAAGCGACTTACAAATGAGAGCACACTCACACACCAATGGTAGCAGAGCTGTATGCAAGGTGCTAACTTAGGGTTCAGTGTCTTGCCCAAGGACACTTCGGCATGGGATCACCCGGGCCGGGATTTGAACCACCAACCCTACGATTAGTGGATTAGTGGACAACCCGCTCTACCGACTGAGCCACAGCCGCCCATTTACATTTACATTTACATTTACATTTATAATACCCATAATGCCCATAATACCCGATGTTCCCATTTTCTACATTTAATAATGAAGGAGAATCTCAGAGACCTAACACACTGGGTGTCTTTCTATGAATTACATTGCTTTGTTCTCATTTTGTCCTCAGGGTATGCAAACTTTTGCACCCAGCTGTATAATCTGTTGTGATTTGTTTGTTAATGAGCATTACAGTTAACTAATTTGACTAGTGTTATTGCTATAATAATAATAATAATAATAATAATAATAATAATAATAGTGGAATAGTCATATGGCTATAGTATAGTTATATAGCATGACGACAAATAAAAAATGTACAAATACATTTGAGGCATTATTTTGGTGTACCCATAATATTGATTATACATATTGATTATTCTTTGGGAAACCATTAAACCTTCTAGACAAAGCGGAAGCTCCCCCAAAGATCAAGATTAATCCGAGATTTTAACTAGATGCCTTTTAATCCCCCCTTTTTTGTCTTTGCCTTCTGTGTTCGTTCGTCGTGGAGCCGCTTAATCATTTCAACCAATCAGAGACGCGCGCTCACGCTTTCCCATTGGCTGAAATTTCCACCCCGTTCTCGTCCGCGCGCGCGCGCGCTTCCCTTTTCCACGACCCTCATATACAAAGAGGATTAGAGCGCGCGCGCCGCTCGCGCACAAACAAATCCTTCTCAAAAAGTTTGACCCGGATCACACAGCGCGTCTCGGTGCGTTTTAAAGCAGGAGGGCGCACTTCTGTGGACTATCCGGAAGTCTGGGGACTGTTTTAGGAGCTCCGGGTTTCCCGTGTTTAGTTTCCACGCGCGGCGGTAAGCAAGAGGAGTGTTTCCCGGAGGCGCGTGGAACAAAGGCGCGTGGCTTCTGGACGCTGTTCACTATTGTGAGGACACGCTGTATGTGAGCGTTTGGCTCTACTGCACGCTTGTGTGATTCATAGAATATAAATAAATAATAAAAAAAAAAACAACACAACGGAAGTTGTTAGTTTTAGACACTTCACTGGAAAAGTCTGACGTTAGCGAACAGTGCTGTTGATGTGTTTAGGTTTGTTTACAATCGAGCCGCCGCTAGCGCGTGTAGCGTGCACGCACGAGCCGAACGAGGAAGTGTGGCTGGCAAACAAACAGCACGCGCTCGAGTTCTGTTTCCCAGCTCGTGCTGGTCTGTTGTGTGGCAGAAGTGTTCACACTGGAAGGGGTTCGGATCACCGAGGCGAGGATAGTTCTCTAGCAGCCTCTCGATTCCAGATGAACTCCTGCATGAGGGATATTCTGCACGACCTGTAGAATAAACATTCCAAAGATGTTGTTTATAAACAAAAAATATCGAATTTAAATTAATATTCCATTTTAATCTTAAGCATGGCTATAAAACCCGTTATTAGATTAAAGTCCATGGGTTTGATTCGAAATGGTGCTTATTCCTGATTCCCTACACATGTTCAGTGCATTATGTGCCTGCTACTCAACTGTATTTATGCATAATCCTATTGTAGTACATTCCATAGCGCTGTGTGTGTGTGTGTGTGTGTGTGTGTGTGTGTGTGTGTGTATTGTTGAAGGCATCTTGGCACTAGAGCATTTCTTGCACAGTACTTTGTGTGTGTGTGTGTGTGTGTGTTGTTGAAGGCATCTTGGCACTAGTGCATTTCTTGCACAGTACTTTGTGTGTGTGTGTGTGTGTGTGTGTGTACACACACACTCACGCACACACAAAGTACTGTGCAAGAAATGCTCTAGTGCCACTTTGTGTGTGTGTGTGTGTTGTTGAAGGCATCTTGGCATTAGAGCATTTCTTGCACAGTACTTTGTGTGTGTGTGTGTGTGTGTGTGTGTTGTTGAAGGCATCTTGGCACTAGTGCATTTCTTGCACAGTACTTTGTGTGTGTGTGTGTGTGTGTGTACACACACACTCACACACACACAAAGTACTGTGCAAGAAATGCTCTAGTGCCACTTTGTGTATGTGTGTGTGTTGTTGAAGGCATCTTGGCACTAGAGCATTTCTTGCACAGTACTTTGTGTGTGTGTGTGTGTGTGTGTGTGTGTGTACACACACACTCACACACACACAAAGTACTGTGCAAGAAATGCTCTAGTGCCACTTTGTGTGTGTGTGTGTGTGTGTGTATACACACACACACACAGTACTGTGCAAGAATAATAATAATAATCATCATCAATTTGTATAGCGCTTTTTTACAATGGTACATTGTCTCAAAGCAGCTTTACAGAAATATCATTTTTACATTTTCAAGCGACTTACTAATGAGACACACTCACACACCAATGGGAGCAGAGCTGCATGCAAGGTGCTAGCTTGCCATTGGGGGGAACTTAGGGTTCAGTGTCTTGCCCAGGGACACTTCGGCATGGGATCACCCGGGCCGGGATTCGAACCACCAACCCCACGGTTAGTGGATTAGTGGACAACCCGCTCTACCGACTGAGCCACAGCCGCAAGAAATGCTCTAGTGCCAAGATGCCAACAATAAAGACAATAAATGTTTCTCATTTAAACATTATTATGAAGGCCAGTAAACAGTAATATTAAGTGACACACAGTCAATGTTTGGTGTGATGACCCTTAAAAATAAATAATAATAAAAAAGTAAGAATAGTCTCGGGTGCAATTAGTGCCGTTGTGTAAGGAAATGGGCTGTAAGTTTTATTGAGCATCTTGCAGAACCAGCCACGGTTCTTCCGTACACTTTGACAGTCACATTTGCTTCTTATTTTTGCTGCAATAACCAGCAACTTTATGTTTTCTTGTCTGAAAAGTGTCTCTTTTGTGGGCGGCTGTGGCTCAGTCGGTAGAGCGGGTTGTCCACTAATCCACTAATCGTAGGGTTGGTGG
>JAFFST010050738.1:29091-43472 GCA_022414735.1 Noturus placidus | reverse complement strand
TATATAATCATTATTATTTTTATTTTTTTCATGATATTTCCGATGTGCATCAATAGTTTAAAAATATCCGACAATCAGTGCCGATTATATCCTGTCAATCAAATGAGCGCTGGAGAACACATTGATTTTGTACTGTGTGTACATATGATGACTTTGTGTTTGCAGTTGTTTGATATCAATGACAGCAAAGTATTTCTGTTATTTCTTTTTTTTTTAACAAAATATATTCACAAATGGTGTCAATATTAGTGTAGGGCACTCTATAGCTTCTCAATTGTGTATGTACTGTTTGTGATGGGAAGAGGCTACTGTGTCTCAAACCTGCTACGTGTAAACAAGAGGTCACACTGTGTGGCCTGTGGACTGTGGTTAGATATTATTGTACCTATTAATCTGTTTCAACTAATTTAGTTACGTACTGAGCTGTGTATTGCTATTGAATTATTTTAAGCATGTATATTTAATTTGAAATGACCTTGTGTGCTATTTTTTGTAAACTTTTCAGCTTACCAAATTTCCTAATTTAAATAAGCAAATGATTTTAATGAAAAGCCCTCATCCCTCATGCCAGACCAATTAGTAATGAATTATAATCTTGTGGTAAATGATCCTCTGTTTACTGCCATGGGAAACTGCACAATCACACATTAATTATTCATTCGATAATTAAGTTCAAATAGTTTGTGGAGGGAGCTTTGTGACCTGTTTTGTGGAGATCATGTTGTCTATTGGGACATGTCCTGCTAGCTATTTCAGGGCTGGCATGTTCTGTGCTGGTGGCTTATTTCACTGTGCTCTATGTTAAATTCTCTGATGTGTTGCAAAGTCTTTACTGAAATGACACGTTCTTAGAGAGATATCCACTAAGCTAATTGGAGGGAAGGTTAACAAGTAGATTACTGCCTGGCAACTCGAATTATAAAATAACAGATTAATCAGTAGAAAAAAAAATAGGCTGTGAATATTACTAATAGACACAATGTAACGCTTACAGTGATAGTATGACCACATTAGGAGCATGATGGTGCACAAGTATCACAAAATACGTACGTCTAGGTTTATCATGACAATTGAAATCAGAGTTCCCTTTCAATGGGAACTCAACATTGTGTGAGCTTCACATTGTGGGAAGAATCCTTGCACTTGACCATTATCTGAAGTCTGTTAAAATCATTCCTATTTATAGGCCTGCCGTGGTCAGGTGACATGGCTTAACGTGCATCACATATCTATTGGAGCTGGTAAAGCGACTTCCTCTTCTGATATGGAGACTCAACACACCCTCTCTGACTCTGAGCAGCAAGATGGCAGAGCCAGTGCATAATTTTAATGAGAGTGGAGCATTCTCATTGTAAAAAAAAAAAAAAAAAGATATTTATATATCTATAGGGGGAGCCAGTGAGCAGAAGAGCACTCCCTCACACCACAGAAAACTCCCCTTTTTTTCCTGGAAGTGCACCATGAAGTGTTATGCTTCTGTGGAGAGCCATGTTTATAACCCCATGATGTTGGTTTATTGGCCATCGTGGAGGATGGCCTCTCTCTCCATCGACAGCAACAAAATCAGGGAGGGCCGGCTTTGCCATCCAGGCTTTGTAAGACCATCTCCGCGTTGGTTGGCGAAGCCTATGCGGCAGCAGGTCTTGCTTGTGCATACAATAGCAGTATTTCAGAATTGCTGAATCGTAAGGGAGGCACAGAAGGTTGATTATGGTGACCTGCCACCCCCCAAAGAAGGTCAGGGGGACTGGGAGCAATAGTCACATCTTGCTAGTAGGCTGATATAAAAATAATCAGTGATGAGAAGGCAAGAAGAAGAGGTTCTGAGTGGGCCCAGAAGGAGGTATCAGGGGACAAAATATTGTTAGGGCAGTTAGCCACCATTAATACTGTAGAGCTCCCCTAGTGTCATCCCAAGTTTTCACTTTTCTCTGGTCAGCGAGTTGTCAAAGAACAATGAAAATCTAATGCTTTCCCTCCAACAAAACGTGGAAAGGTAATTTTACTAAAGACCATCTGGAAGCATGGAAACTACTGCCAAATGTGTCTCCATGGGTTTTGTCCCCCCATAGAAAGGGGTTCTGGGTCCAGTTCATAGTAGGGGCTATGGAACATATACCTCTTTCTCTAAGGGCGAGAGGTTTGCAGCTGTCATTTCCTGGTCCACAGAAAAGATGGGGTATGCGGCCAATTTTTGATCAGTGTCAATCTGTTTCGTAATCTTCTGACATACAGGATCAGGATGTTGCTAAAACTTATCGTTTCACAATCTCAGTTTGAGGATTGGTTTGTGACAATAGGTCTAAAAAATAATTGCATATTCCATTGCCCAGTCACAGGAAGTTCCTGAGGTTTGCATTTGGAGACAACATGTATCAATATCGGTTCTTCCTTTATCTAGCTTTATCCCCTCACACTTTCATGACATGTAAGGATGCTATGCTGGCTCCTTTGTGACTCAAGGGCATCTGTGTGCTAAACTAGCTGGCCAATTGGTTAATTCTAGCCTTGTCCAGGAAGTTCAACAACAATATGTTGTTCTTACCTCAGGGAAAGTTGCTTCTTCAATCGAGAGTGAATTTCTATGGTTTAAATGGGATTCAAATATGATGAGGGTGTGTCTATCCCAAACACGTGTAGGGAAATCCTATCAACATTCAGCAAAATGAAGTTAGGTCTGTTTATGGCAACAGCAGCCAACATCATACCATTGGTCCCATTGCACATAAGACTGTTCAGTGGTGGAAGCTGAAAGTTTGGGGTTTCCTCCAAGGATGAAACATGTGAGAATAATCAGTGTCATGTGGTGATGCCTACATTCTTTGAGAACTTGGCGGTGTCCACGGTTTCTAGCCTTGGGTCACAGTCTAGCATCTCTTATCACAGGACACCTCCTTCACGATCTCTGGAGTGGCCCTCATCTGGTGTGGCACACAAATCGCCTAGAGGTGAGGGCTGTACACCTAGCACTGAAATTATTCTCCTTAGTTGATGTCACCATGTTTTAGACAATACAGTGGTGGTCTCAACCACTAGTGAGGATTATGTTCACGCCCCCGTTCAGGCAGGCTTAACCAATTCTTCTCTGGCAGGGGAGAAGTTTTGTCAGTGAGTGCAATCTACATTCCAGGCAACCGGAATGTGGGCGCAAACATCTTGTCAAGGCATGGACTGAGGTTCAGGGATTAGAGGGTCCAACCACAGGTGGGTAAGTCCATATGGCAGAGGTTTGGCCAAACGGCAGTGGACATGTTCGCCTTCAAGGAGACAACAAGTTGCATACTGTGGTTCACTCTCTCAACTGAGGTTGTAGCCACAGCAGGTTCTGTGTACTTACAACAATGTGCTGGTCAGTGGCATAAGTCGGAGCAGTTTCTGGACTGCTTGGCCAGCTCATAGATGGTTCTCTGATATCTCTGCTGGATTGCACTCCCTGTGAAATTTCCATTTGCAGGGATCTATTGTTTCAAGCCAGAGGGTTGATTTATTACCCTCGGCTGGAACTACGGAAACTCTAAGTCTGGCCCAGGCTCTGGCCCTGGCTCTGGCCCTGGCTCTGGATCTATGTTGCTGCCATTTTGTGTCTATGTGGCTGCCAACCACACCCCTATTGATGGAGCCTCTATGACAGGCCATACTCTCAGTATAATGGAGTGGGTGTATTTGTTCCCACAGCATGAAGCTCATGCAACATTGAGTTCCCTTTAAACATATGCGTTATGAAGTACCAAATTTAAATGAAGTATCAAAATTTCCCTGCTCTGTCACTGCTAAGTACTATGATTTATATTATTCTACCAATGTCCCTATTCAATGATTGAGATAAGTTCAATACTTACACTCAGTAGAATTTTGAGGAAATGAAGCACACAAGACCAGTGAGTGAGAAGAAGTAGGTTCAGCTTTTATTGAAGTTTTCTCCAACCACAAATTGAGATGCAGACATTGAGGTACCCCAAGGAATTATCTAAAATCTTGTGTCAGCTCTATCCCTTATATACGTTCCCCCCCTCCCTTCTGGTTTTCCGATTTTCCATTATACGTCGCATCTGCGTTTTCTTGTTTCTATCATAGTTTACTTTTTGGTTTTTCCATTCCTTATAAAACATATTTTTAAGGGTTCTCTATCCTATTATGTTCGGCCTTTTTCCATCTGTTTTTTTTTTTTTTTTTAAATACCCCCTTCCGTCTTTTTAATCATTTCTATTTTGTCAGTGAACTGTGTGGACCGTTTTTCTTGTGTCTGCCTGCTTCCTTTGGGACTTACGCTCTCATTTTGTTCAAGCTTTCATGGGTAAGTGCTTAATGTTTATATTGCTAGTGTCTGGCTCCTCCATGGTTTACATATATCCCTTTTTGATATAATGCTGTATACTGCTCATACCTCCCCCCCCTTCTGTTTCTCTAAGCTGACCGTTGAACTTTCTTCCCTTCTCCAGAGCACCAAGAGTGTAGTTTATAAACCACTGTTGATTATACCAAACATAGTTGATCCAAGCTGTGTTCCGAACCACTTGTACCCCAGGTAGAAGAACGGTGGCGAACCTGCTACCGACAGACTCCATGGCTTTAAAGCAGTTGGGGACGCTGGTGGGGGTACCCCCAAAATTTAAATGTACAGCATCATCTGCGGCCCAGTCAGCGTAGTGCATAGAATCAGTGTCCTTAATATACTGAGCCCATAGAGCGACGTACCGCCGTCCCCGACTGGATCGAGTCCGGGGTGGTGGTCCGGGAGGAGGACTCTGGTTTTGTTATCCAGCCTGATGGGGGCACAGCATCTATGCCACTCTGCGGGGATAGTCTGGCGTACTTGGTTCCCTCCACAATACCAGAAAACGTCAGCCACCGGGCTAGTACCATCCGCAAAGTCTGGCAGGGGAATAGGGACAACGTCAACAGTACAATCTGGATCCAAACTGTTAGCACAGGCAGTTAAGGTGGGGATGCCAGGGGAACCGGGGTGTAAAGTGAAGTTACAGCGTGATGACAGGTTCCCCACTGGGTAGACACCAGGCGGCGAGCAGAGACAGACAGGAAATGATTGAGTAAAGTCCGGGACCATGGCAAGGTGCAAATCACGTTGGCCTTGGACGGGGGTAAACTGACAGGACACGCTGATATTCCGCATGCAGGATGGACCATAACTAGGAGCGAGGGAGCCAAACAGACAAATGGAGGGGCAGAGAAAATCCTCCGAGTAGGGATCGCTTAAGCACTCTGTAAGATCTCCTAAGGGAAACATCAGGTGGGGGGAATGGCTAAGGTCGTGACACACCAGGCACGAGTAGTCCGTGACAGAGCAGGCAGTGTGAAACATCCAAGAGAGGTAGAGGTTAGAGTGTTCAGGCTCAACATCAGTCTTGGTGGCAGATATAAAGTACCGCTGCAGTTTGATAAACCGCCGGGCGTGGGAGATCGGTAGGGAAATAGGGTGGCTAACCTGATGCATCGTCAAGGATGGGGCGGCTGTGAGGGCTGTACACCCTCTCTCTCTATGTTTAATGACGGTCGCAGTCACGGTGTCCACATCGTCGAAACATTGAACAGAGAGTCGGTCGCGTGAAAAAAGGGGGGTGGCGTGGCCCTGTGGGCTGACCGTTATGACGTGGTTGGCCGAACACCACCTGTCCAATGGTCTGCCGGTGATGATCAAATGTCCAATACGGACGCTCAGGGTGCTATCGTTATAGGAGAAGTGTGCTGAGTGTGGGCTGAAGCGCAGTAGGGATTCTGAGAAGGCCATGGTAACCAGGGAGAGTACGCAAAACGGTTTGTGAAGCCGTTGATTTGTCAGATACGGTAGATACTGTCACACTATGTCATCCTGAGCTCGAGAGCATCGGGGACATTGTCGGTGCTGATGCTCATGCGTGCAATAAGTGGTCGTGTTGGATGGGTAACATTTACGGCGGGGGGTATCAGAGTCCCTGCGGGAATGGTGTAATGGCATGGCCTGGTCAGTGAGTGATGATAGGCTGAATAGGTGGACTGATGCAGACAGGTTACGTGTAGAAATTGGGGTTTCAATCGGGGTGCATTGTGGACCAAGACCTAGTAAAGTAAGAAAGGTGCATGCCCAGATAAGCCAGACGACCATGACGACCTACTTCAGGGCAGCGCCCCTAGGAGGATGAGGCCGGATCGGATTGGGCATTGAAGCCAGGTTGTGTGAGGATGCTCAGCTCCTCCAGCAAGGTTGGATCTAGGGTGTCGAAGGTGGGCGGCGACAAAACTTCTGCCAGGATGGGCTGCTCGTCCGGTACTGGCTTATGCAGGAAGCTGTGAGGAGACTCAGGAGCACAGGGAGGTGAAAGGTCAAAAGGTACAGGGGTACCGGCGATAGGCAGGCCAGGAGAGTCGTGTTGGGTGGCGACGCCTGGAGTGAGTATGCTCCCTATTGGCAATGTACTAGTGTCACTGGCAACGGGGAATCTCGAGTTTTGGTGTGGGACCTGGTCCTATGGGCAGGGGACGAGATGTCTTCGGTGGGACTATCCACGTTCGGAAAGGGTGGCCTCAAAGACTGTGAGGGGCCCGCGGTACCTGAGGTCGAGGGTTGTGCATCATCCGGATCAGCCAATGGCTCTGGAGGCGGTTGCGTCAGACTGCGAGGTCATTTCACCGAGGCTCGGCTACAATGATTCAGGTGGTACCAGTGGTCTTTTCCCTCTACCTTGACTGCTGTTGGAGTAGCAGCCACCACACGGTATGGGCCCTCCCGTCGGCTTTTCAGTTCACCTTTCTGCTTGAAAATTCTGATGTAAACGTCGTCCCCTGGGAACACCTGGTTCCGGTGCGGGAACTGGCTCACTGCTGTAGGCCTCTTGGACCTGTGAATACAGATGTCTGTGGATGTGGGTGAGGGCCGTCATATATTCCTGCATTTCTGCTTCTAACTGCGCTAGTGGGGTACCTATGTATGGTGCCCAAGTGTATGCCATTGGCATCGGGCGTCCTGTCAACATCTCGTGCAGTGTCAAGTGTGTTGTACGATTAGTCTTGAAGCGCATTTTTAGAAGCACTAGGGGGAGGGCTTGTACCCAATTCAACGACGTGCTCTGAAGCATTTTAGCTAGTTTGGCCTTTATTACCTGGTTGGCACATTCCACCATACCCTGTGACCCTGTGAATGGTCCAGTGGGTGGGGGCATGTTTCCCAGGGGGACCGTTATCTTTTTCTGGGTGTTATACTGAATGCAAATTTCACACTGATTGAGATGCACCTGCGGCTCCTGCAGCTCGGTCAGCACCATAATGTGGTTGGGGTCTAGGGTGGCCATCTTTGCTGCTTCATCCGCCGCCGAATTGCCCTTTGTGACAAAAGAATTATCAGTTTTATGCGCCTTGCATTTTACTATCGCTAGGCGCCTGGGCAGGGTCATGGCGTACAATAGGTCAGAAATGGCTTCCCCATGGGTTATCGCAGAGCCGTCAGCCCTCTGGAAGCCCCGCTGCGCCCAAATAGGGGCAAAGACATGACACACTCCATGAGCATAGGCCGAATCAATGTACACAGTACAGCTCTTCCCGCTTGCCAACCTGCAGGCTTCTGTCAATGCTTTTATTTCCGCTAACGGGGCTGAACAGGGGTGGGTGAGGGGAAGACTTGCCACGACTTCAAATCATTCAGGATCTTGTTCCGCTTTTACTACTGCATACCCTGCCCGGTTTCCCGCATCGGTACGGAAGCATGACCCGTCAACAAACAAAATGAGTTGTGTCAGTTCCAAGGCCTGATTTTCCAGATCTGGCCTTGCTTTGAGTAACTTATTCGATTCGACTAGGCATTTGGGTGGTGTGCCTTCGAGGGGGGTAACAATCTTATCCGCTGGATTAACTGTCATGCACTGTTCAATTGTCAACTCTGGGGCTGCTAAAATGGAGTCATAGCCGGTCCGGCGCGAGTTAGTGATGACGAACGTTTGGCTTGTAAGCACGGCATGCAATGCATGCGTAGTGTAGAGTGTGACTGGGTAGCCCATCGTGATTGACGACACCTTCTGGTACGCGAAGGCAGCCGCTGCTAAGGACCGATAGCAGGGGCGCATCTGTTTTTCTACATTGTCAAGGGCAGTGCTGTAAAATGCTATCACCTGTTTTCCTGTGCCCTGCTGGTGCTGCATTAGTACCGCAGACGCGTTTCCCCTCCGTTCTGAGACGTACAAATGGAATGGTTTAGTGTAGTCCGGGTTAGCAAGGGCCAGTGCGGTGCTGAGTTCCCTTTTAATGTCCATGAACGCTGCTTCTGCTTCAGGTGTTCATGTGAGGGGCGCGCTTGGTTTGGAGGGATCTGCTGCCTTTATCAGATCCCTCAATGGTTGCACCCGCTGAGCGAACTCACATATCCATGGCCAACTGAAACCTGTCATACCTAAGAATGCCATCACTTGTCTGACGGTTCTTGGTTGTGGTGCCTTACTGATAGCTCCTACGTGCTTAGGCGAAATGGTGCGTTTCTCTCCCTCAAGTATCTGGCCCAGGTATTCCACCTTGGTTTTGCAAAACTGTAATTTCTCCCTGCTTACTTTATGGCCATTGTCTGCTAGCATTTGGAGGACCTCCAGCGAGTCTTTCAGGCATTGTTCCTTAGTACCGCTACATATCAGTAGGTCATCCACATACTGCAGAACTGTACTCTGGCATTTTAATCCGGACAAATCCTGGGCAAGCACCTGGTTGAATATAGATGGGCTTTCACAATATCCCTGCGGTAACCTAGTGTATGTGTACTGTTGGCCTTCATACGTGAAAGCAAACAGATGCCGTGAGTCCGGGTGCAACGGCACGCTGAAGAAAGCTGAGCATAAGTCTATGACCAAGTACCATTTAGTGCCCGCTGGTATATTGGATAAGAGGGTGTGGGGATCCGGCACTATTGAAGTTTCAGGTATAACTACCTGATTCACTGCACGTAGGTCATGTACCAACCGCCATTTATCTGATCCCGGTTTCCTCACCAGGAATATAGAAGTATTGCACAGGCTTTGGGTCGGAATGAGTGCAAACTACGTGCATGAATAAAATGCGAAGCCACAGGGAGTTCTAATTTGTCAGTGAACTGTGTGGACCGTTTTTCCTGTATCTGCCTGTTTCCTTTGGGACTTACACTCTCGTTTTTGTTCAAACTGTCATGGGTAAGTGTTTAATGTTTATATTGCTAGTGTCTGGCTCCTCCATGGTTTACATTTGTCCCTTTTTGATATAATGCTGTATACTGCTCATACCTCTTTTTCCACATCACGGTTCCGCGACGGCGGAGAATGAGGCTGGATGCAATTGCAATGTGAACAGTGCTTTATTTACAAAAGTGTCAAACAGTATAATCCAAAACATAATCCCACAGAGGTAATCCAGATACAGGCGAGGGTCAGGCGATCAACGAACAACGTAAATGCGGCAAGGCAAAAGACGAGGTCGGGTCACGGAAAACGGGGTCGGTACTTTACTCACGTGACGGGAAATCAAGGAAGGCTAAATGCTAATATCTATCGTGCAGAGACACTCATACGAAGGTGCTAGACGGGTAGTGGAGGAACCCGTCTAGACCAAACTACACGGACGAAACAAACTCGAGACTTGGAACAGAAATCAGGACTGGTCTAAACAAGCATTCTTACCCGGAAACAGAAGCAGAGACACATAGACATTCAGACGTTCAAACATTCACATTCATTCATTCATTCAATATTCTGCCCCGAGTGCTCGCAGTTGCGTGGTATAAATACACGCTGCATCACTGTGTTAGATTACTGACAGCTGCGAGCACTCGGGACACGTGACCGCTAGAACACACGAGAAAGCTTGGGCGGAGACATGACAACATCAGTGTAAACAATAGTCCACATGTTAGCAATTGTCCTTGAAGTCCGCTACGGAGCCGAGCAAATGCAGCGCGCATGGCTCATGCGCTCTGCTTCCGGGGAGAAACATGACAGAATCTCCCCCAAAAAGCACTATTCCCGGAATGCTACTAAACTCCCCCCTTTTGGTGGTCCCGGGCCTCTTGGCAGAATGTCTTCTTGCTGCCGCAAGACCTAAGGCAGTCCTTGCCGGGCAGCAGGTGGTCGGAACACTCCCACTGGTGTTGAAAGTCGGGGTGTCGCCTCCCACAGAGGCTCGGGAACGCAGGACGCCTCCCACAGAGGCTCGGGAACACAGGGCGCCTCCTACAGAGGCTCAGGAACACAGGACGCCTCCCACAGAGGCTCAGGAACACAAGACGCCCTCCCCCCAGTCTCTGTAGCACTGGAGGCTGCCTGGTTAGCTCCGGGTTGGCTCACCACCGGGCCTGGACACAAAAGAGCAGAGGTCACTTGGCTTACCTCTCACATAGGCTCAGGAACGCAGGACGCTGCCTGCCGTGGCTCAGGAACGCAGGACGCTGCCTGCCGTGGCACAGGAACGCAGGACGCCGCCTGCCTTAGCACAGGAATGGAGTACGCCGCCTGCCTTGGCACAGGAATGCAAGACACCGCCTGCCTTGGCCTAGGAACGCAGGCCAGCTCATCCGCTTCCTGAGGGGCTGAGACCTCCCCCTCAGTCTCTTTGGTGCCTGAGGCGGCCAGGTTAGCCTCCTGCTGAGGTCCCAGGGCGTGCTGTGTGACATGGGGTTCAAGGGCATGGGATGTGACGTGGCTCTCTGACTTGAACGTGAATGGGCTCGTGGACGAGACTTGGTTTGTGGACAAAGCTTGGCTCACGGACATGCTGTGGCTCTGCGGCCGGGACATGGACGTGCCGTGGCTCTGCGGCTGGGACATGGACGTGCCATGGCTCTGTGGCCGGGACGTGGACGTGCCGTGGCTCTCGGGCTGTGGGCATGTGGGAAACTGGGCACTCAGACGTGGGCACGTGGTAAAACTGGGCACTCAGACGTGGGCACGTGGGAAACTGGGCACTCAGACGGGGGCGCGTGGGAAACTGGGCACTTAGACGTGGGCACGAGGGAAACTGGGCACTCAGACGTGGGCACGTGGTGAAACTAGGCATTCAGACGTGGGCGCGTGGGAAACTGGGCACTCAGACGTGGGCACGAGGGAAACTGGGCCCTCAGACGTGGGCACTTGGGAAACTGGGCACTCGGACGTGGGCACGTGGGAAACTGGGCACTCGGACGTGGGCACGTGGGAAACCGGGCATTCAGACGTGGACAGGAGCACCACGGGGCTCTCAGGCATCCGCACACTCAGATGTTGCGGTGTGTATTGTGCTATCATACCCTTGAGCTCCTCCAGTCCCTGGGTGATGAGCTCCTGGAGCGCCGCATGCATCTGCGAGGTTCCTAGCCCGAGCTGCCTTGCCGTTGAAGTAGGGCTAAAGCTGATTCGATGCGGCGCCTCTCTTGCTCTGCCTCGTCTTGTTGATGCTGCCAAGCGCAATACTTCTCCCACATGGGAAAGTCCCAAACAAAACGAACCTCGGGCGCTCTTGCTACTTCCATGGTGAGAGGTGCGTTATTCTGTGTCTTAGGTCCACATGCTGCGTCCATGTTCGGGGCGGAATATTCTGTCATGGTTCCGCGACGGCGGATAATGAGGTTGGACGCAATTGCAATGTGAACAGTGCTTTATTTACAAAAGTGTCAAACAGTATAATCCAAAACATAATCCCAGAGGTAATCCAGATACAGGCGAGGGTCAGGCGATCAACGAACAACGTAAATGGGGCTAGGCAGAAGACGAGGTCGGGTCACGGAAAATGGGGTCGGTACTTTACTCACGAGACGGGAAATCAAGGAAGGCTAAATGCTAATGGCTATCGTGCAGAGACACTCAGACGAAGACGTTAGACGGGTAGCGGAGGAACCCGTCTAGACCAATCTACACGGACGAAACAAACTCGTGACTTTGAACAGAAACTAGGACTGGTCTAAACAAGCCATCTTACCCGGAGACCGAAGCAGAGACACATAGACATTCAGACGTTCAAACATTCACATTCATTCATTCAATATTCCGCCCTGAGTGCTCGCAGTTGCGTGGTATAAATACGCGCTGCATCACGGAACAAAACCGACGAGCTCACTGCCCTGGTAAGAAATCAGAAGCTGTATAGGGAATGTAGCCTGATATGCCTTACGGAGATGTGGCTGACTAGCTGATTTTTTACCAGTTTGTTGAGTGTTCAACCAGGAAGAACAGGACAATAGACCTCATGTATGCAAACGTGAAGGATGCATACAGCGCCACACCCCTATCCCCACTGGGGAAGTCAGACCACAACCTAATTTTCCGTCAACCATTGTACAAACCGAAAGTACAAAGGCTACCGGCTACCACTCGCACCTTCAGGAAGTGGACAAAAGAAGCAGATGAGGCCTTGAGAGACTGTTTTGAGTCCACTGACTGGAGCGTGCTTCAAAATGGAGAGGATTTAGAGGAGGTCACACACTGTACAACCGACTACCTGAACTTCTGTTTAGACATAGTTGTTCCCACAAAAACTGTACACTGCTTTCCAAATAGTAAGCCGTGGATAACCAGTAATGTCAAGTCCCTTCTCAATAAGAAGAAGATGGCATTCAGAGAGGGGGGTCAATCAGAGCTGAGGCGCGTACAGGGGGAACTGAAAGCCAGGCTGAAAGAGGCCAAGGATGAGTACAGAAAGAAGGTGGAACAGAAGCTGCAGGAGAAAAATATGAAGGAGGTCTGGGATGGAATGAAGATCATCACTGGACTGCAGAAGAGCAGTAGCTCTGTGGAGGGAGATCTGGACAGGGCAAATCAGTTGAATCACTTCTACAATAGGTTCAACTGCCCTGCTCCAGCTCCAATAGCAGTGGAATCTACATCACCCTCTTCTGTTCAATTCGCACCTCCCCTCTCACACACGGTGCTCCAAGTACCCTCACCATCAAAGGCTGATGTGCCCAGATGGGTGTGGATGCTCACCTGACATCCTGGATCACAGACTATTTAACAGAGCGGCCACAGTTCGTCAGACTGAAAAAAACTGCCTATCTGACACTGTGATTAGCAGCACTGGAGCGCCGCAGGGAACAGTGCACTCTCCAGTCCTGTTCACCCTGTACACGTCTGACTTTTGCTACAACACAGAGTCATGCCACATGCAGAAGTTTTCGGACGATACTGCAATTGTGGGGCATATCAGGGAAGGGCAGGAGGAGGAGTACAGGAGCCTGGTGGAGGACTTTGTGCAATGGTGCAAAGTCAACCACCTACAACTCAACACTGCTAAGACCAAGGAAATGGTGGTAGATTTCCGGAAGTCTAAGTCCACTCTGCTGCCAGTCACCATTGAGGGGGTAATGGTGGAGGTGGTAAACACATACAAGTATCTGGGAGTGCACTTGGACAACAAACTGGACTGGTCAGTCAACTGTGAACTACTCTATAGGAAAGGGCAGAGCAGGCTATACTTCCTGTGGAGGCTGCGGTCCTTCAATGTCTGCAGCAAGCTCCTCCGGATGTTCTACCAGTCTGTTGTTGCCAGTGTCCTCTTCTATGCTGTAGTATGCTAGGGAGGAAGCACTAAGAAGAAGGATGCTGGATGACTGGACAGACTGGTAAGGAAAGCTGGCTCTGTTGTGGGAGCTGAACTGGAAGGTATCACTTCAGTGTCAGACAAAAGGACCTTGAACAAACTGATCAACATTTTGGACAATGACTGTCATCCACTGCACAACACTATCGTTAAGCGAAAGAGCTTGACCAGTTGGAGGCTTCGCTCACTGCCATGCACAACCGACAGGCTGAGAAAGTCTTTTGTCCCTAGGGCCATAAAACTCTTCAATGCCTCACTTAAAGGAAGAGGTGAGATAGACTTCTCTGCATAGTCTGTCTGCCTCTCCACCATTTTCCTACATTATCATCATCATACACCATTGACCATATCATACGCGTTTGAACCATTGACCTCCTGTATCAATGTAATAACGATGTATGTTAACCATCTCATACATGTCTGCAATATTGTGTACTGGCCCACTGTGTGACTGTTTATTACTGTTTACACTGTCTACACAGTCTATGCACTATATTAGCCCACATGCACAACCTCTACTGTGTGACTGTTTACAATGTCTACACAGTCTATGGACTATATTAGCCCACATGCACAACCTCTACTGTGTGACTGTTTTTTACTGTTTACAATGTCTACACAGTCTATGGACTATATTAAACCACATCCACAACCCCTACCTCAATTTCCCAGTCTGTATTTTTAAATCTTGCTGTATTGTATGTTGTATGTGTGTGTGATGCCTTGAGCTACTGGGACCTCGAATTTCCCCCTGGGGGATCAATAAAGTATGTAAAATGGTAAATGGCGCGTTTTTATCCAAAGCACTTGGATCCAAAGCGCTTTACACTGTGTCTCATTCACCCATTCACACACACACTCACACACCGATGGTA
>JAFFST010050737.1:49902-62492 GCA_022414735.1 Noturus placidus | reverse complement strand
GGCCAGGTGAAGTTAGCATGCTTAGCTTTAATAAAAATTTACCGTCTCTGCATGAGATGTTTTCATGTTTCATCCAGCTGGTCTTTGGAGCTCCTCAGATTTCCTCCTGCATTAGTGGGAATGTGAGTGAGTGCAGTTAATAAAAGGCCAAACAGACACACACACGCACACTCACACACGCACACACACACGCACACACACACACACACACACACACACACATACACACACACGGATCATACAGTACTTAGCAGGCAGCAAGCTTTAATCCGAGCCTAATGGAGCCTCAGGTGGAGCGTCAGTGTCCCGTATGAGGCAGGATGGTGCGTGTGATGATTTTTACATGAGGACCTTCTCTCAACACCCACCTCTCCCCACATAACCAGCCAGGAACCCTGAACACTCGTTCTGCCCCTGACAAGATGCAAAGTCGTTAATTCGGCGTGCAAGGTTTAACACAACGCGTTAGGCAGGAGAGTCGCTCGTTAAGGGCCGGCTGATTGCTTCTCGTGCCGTCGTAAAGCCGTTCCGATGGCATTCCTTGTCATATTTCCTCCTGAGCTGACAGTAAAATCTCCTGGAGAGCTCTACGGCAGGCAGGACGGTAAAACCCCAGCGCCTTTCTCACACAACCAACACAATAACACACACTCGCTAAACTGCTTTGCACCGGCGCGTAGGCAGATTTAGGTCTTCTTGGCTTTGCAACGGCGCTAATGAACAGACGTGAGCTGCTTAAATGCCACTTCTTATGGACAGACACACTCCCCGGTGGCAAATAAAGCATTTTCACTACTGGCTTGATTTATGTGGAACTGTTCTTCTTCTTCACTTTCAGTGTTCTTAATTCCTTGTGGTGACAAAAGTAAAGTTTTTGTAACCTTGTGATCAAGGTTAAGAAAGAAGCCTGTGTTCTCTCTCTTCTTCTCATGTTCGATTGAATCATGTCGACATACAAGCGTTAGCGTGCGACGTTGCCAAGGCAACCTGGATAATGACACAGCGGAGAAGCTCTTCCCCTTGAGAGCTGCGATTTAACCTGAATGTTTGTTCATTGAGATTGAAAGATTGCAGTGTGTGGTGTGAGTGCCGGCTCGAGGTAATAAGGTGGTGAAAAAGGACCTGTGAGATATTACCCATTGATGCTTTATTATTTCCTTTCTGATTAATAATCAGTGCCTGGGCAGGCTTATCTTGCAAATTAAAATCTTTTTTTTGTAAAGAAAAGCTATATATGTGGAAGAAGAATATGTCTGTGTGAGAAGAAGAAGAAGAAGAAGAAAATGCACAGCGACGAAAACGTGCAGCATTAATTTGGGCTCATTTAAAGGGTTTTCATAGATTGTTGTGAAGTTGCCGTGTTAATGAGATAGATCTTTCATGTGGAATGATGGCACAATTAGGAGAACAAAAGTGCAAGGTGTGACAATTTAAGCGAATGTGCTTTGTCAGTGTCTGAGAACAGCACCTCCGAGACAACATATGCATGAAAATGCGCTTATGAAACGACCGCGCCGGGTTCTTGATGTCTAGATTTCGGCACTCGCACACATTTGCCTTGTTACCGTGTTCCCCAGTGCCCTGAAATCCCAACAGGATGCTGAGTTTCTAGGCCAGGAAATGGAATTGAAGTTTGCTGAATAAGTTGTCCTTAAAAAAAAATAAAATTACACACCTTCGCTAATATGTTAATGGCTGTTGTCTTGGGTCACGTTTCAAACAAGTGCTGAGCGTCGTTAAATTTGAAAATGTCCCCCACACTAACCCCCTGCTTTCTCTGGGACCTCACATCTAATTTAGGAAGGATATGAAAATATATATATAAATATATATAAATATAAATATATATATATATATATATATATATATATATATATATAGCTTCCTTTGCTCATTTGCTGTGAAGTCCCTGAAGACGCCTCATGATTATGTTTCTGTGTTCAGTTAATATCATGTTTAAAATTGTAAAATCGCTGTCAATTGATGGAAATCCATGTGTGCTATTGTTTCACTTCCTGTTCCACTTCTTGTTCCCGTCCACATTATGTCACTGGTGTCATTCCTCACATTTAGGGGTGTATTGAGTTCCTGGTATTCAGAATCGGGTTACGCAGGTGTTTAAGTGGATTTTCAGAGCTCCACATTCAGATGACTAAAATCACCTGCGTGTATTGTTGCCAGATATTTCTTGCAGAGATGCGTCTGAGACAGTGTTCTTCACTAGCGTCTAGACCACTGCCTTTGAACACAAACACTTACCTTTAAACCTGAAAAAAAAAATAAAAATAAATAAGGGATAGAAAATACAGACCGAAGAAGGAAATAATGTTATTTTTGCTGTCAAAGATAATATGATGTAACATAAAAGCGAGAATGAAGATAAAAAGACTAATCCGATGATGAGCATTGAAGAAATTGTAAACAATATCGCAAAAAAGGAAATAAATCTAATAGGAGTCTCGTAGCTCGCCAATATATTCCTGCATCAATAGTCCTAGTTGTAATTCTCACATTAACCACTGGTTTAATTGAACAAAATGGCTTCCGCACTCATTATTCAGCAGCACAGAGAATAGAATAGCACTTGATCCAGTCCCTGATCATCTGCTATGCTTACAGAGAAATTTTAACTTCCTTGACCGTTTTGTCCATTAATAATGAACTTATCAGGAGCCCCAGTGTCTCTGATTAAGATACCGTCTTTTCATGGACTTTAAAAGGAGAATATTTTTAATTAATGAATTGTGTTATATTTATGTATTGAGTTTTGTCCTTTAATGACGTTCTACCGTGTGTGTGTGTGTGTGTGTGTGTGAGTGTATTTACAATCAAAACCTAAATTGTGATATACAGTATTATAGTTACATCAAACAGTCAGACGGTGGCGCTGGACTCATCTCTGCGCCTCACTCCATCTAATATCATGCAAGAAACATGCGCTTAAGATCAAGATTAGAATCAAGCATAACTCAGACACGCCTCTGTTTTAGACATACTCCGCCCCCTGCATGTGTAACTCTCGCATAACTTCTGAAAAGTGCTTCAGTCTATAGTCTATAGTCTGTCTTAACGCTGCTGTGAATTTGACTCAGTGCCTTCTTTGATTAGTCTGTTGTTTTTATTATTTTACTGCATGTTTCCGGAATTTTCTCTTCCTGACCTTTGACCTCAATTATTGGAAAATTGGTAATACCGGCATAAACACAGTGACCTGCAACTACATGTTAGATAGTGAAAACATTAACGGCGGTACTAAAATTCTCAGAATAAAGAACAAAATGGAATGACACGATGACTGATTGCTGATTAGTCTTATGAAACTCGGCTGGCTTTATATAACAACTTTATTATTTCCCTCTAATTATTTTATTTTCATCTCCTTATGAACGCCCCACTTTTCCCCTCAATTCACCTCCTGTTTAAAGATGCTGATTAAAATTAAAATGCATGTGATACCTTACTGCAGGTTTATACGGATAATTATCACACACACACACGCGCACACACACACACACACACACACACACACACTCCAGTCAAACACCATGTCTAAATCTGTCTGGCGGAGAAAATGCTTCAGAAATAACCTTCATGAGCAATCTACATAAAAACTGAAGAAACTTCCCACTCTGAACCCCCGTGCTCACTGCACAGCCACGTTGTTATTATTCTCCGTCTCTTTAAATTTTAAAGATATAATGCTGTACTTAGAGGATACTGTTGACATTTTCATTAAAATTATTTCCCTGCGCCTCAGTAAACCCGGACATCTACTCAACTCGAATCCATTTATTCATTTCATACCAGGTTATCATTTATTAATTACCATGACAAGTGATTATCTCACTGTCTAGCTAAGCTAGTTAGCCTTCATTAGCCGAGTTATATAGCTACATGTCAATACCGATGGTCACTCGCCCATTGTATGTCTTCATCATCTCAATAGCCTTTGATTTAATTCATTTATTTTATTTGATTAATTATCTGTCAATCACCAAGCTGTTGTTTCGTGCATTTCCTCCCCCAGGATGTCTGGTCACATTTTAGAAAGAAGTTCAACATTTATTTTATAGATTTTAAGCTTGCCTGAGAGTCAATCTTATAGGCTGAATTCATTGAGAAATCAAAAATCATGAAAAAATATTTTATTTTATTGTATATAGGTTCTTCTGAATGGGTCGATGAAGCATTTAATACATCTGATCAAACGAGTTGTTGAAACAAAAGTGGAAAAAACCTTCTTTTACTTTTTATTAAAACTTAATTACAACTGTTATTTGATAAGATACATTTTTAAAAAGCATTGGTACTTGTTGTCTTCTGAACCTGAGTTCAGTGCTCTTTTTCAACACCCTCTGCTTAATGTATACAAATATGCTAAGCATTTGAGGGCTTATTTAGTACAAGCCTGGTTTCAGAGTGATGTCCCTTGTCCATCTCAGAGGTTATTTACTCCTATACAGAATGGAAATTATCGATGTGATAATACATCCAAAACATCCTTTTCTTGTCATCCAAGAACTGGTGAAAAATATCAAATTAATTGGGTCATTACTTGTGTTTCCACTCGTTGTCTATCTGATCCGTTGTCCGTGTGGTCTCGGTTATGTTTCGAAACATCACGCCAACTAAAACAATCAATAAGTGAACATAAGAGTTGTATTAGAAGAAAGGATGTTAATTATTCATTTTAATGTGCCACCAACAGGGGGCGAAATAGAAATACTGTTACAGAGACGTGAGATATTTTGGATTGTTACTCTTCTGACTTTGTCACCTATGGGCATGAACAATGAAGCATTGTTTACTGTGATGCTATAGTGTTATGTTTATAGTATTATTGTACATACCAGTGTGCTCAATATTTTATCCTGGAGATCGTGTCCTAGTGTGAAACTTAACACCCAGGGGTGGGACTTTGAATCTCGTACACACAGTACCTCAAGTAGGAGAAGAGGGTCTGATTTACAAAGTGAAAACGGAACAAGGAAAAGGAAGACCCCGTGTCCTTCACCGTGATCTCGTGTTGCCTTGAGATTATCTGCCATTGGCGGCTGAATTCAGGAGGGAGTCAAGGGCAAAGAAAACTGTGAACAAACCAAGGCTATCAGACAAAGATGAGTCTAGTCCAGAAAGAAAGATGATGATGAAGACTATGATTGCTACTACTTACCTGCTGCCCAGCTGTGGAAGAAAATAACGAGGTCGATAACACATAAATACCAGTTCCCCAATCCAGCAAACCTGAAAAGGAAAGAAAAGAAATTGATTTAGAGGTGATGGCAAATGATTATGAAAGAACAGCCCAAATGGAACATACAGGGGAATCTAGACAGGGAGTAAATGTGATGCAGGAACAACCTGCAGGAGAACCTGATGATTTAACAGATGTCCATGCAGCACCAAATAAAGTAACAGTGAAGAAAACAGGGGTACAGATGGCCAAGATGAGAGAGGAGACCACCAAAACCATTCACATATCATGACCTGTGTACTCCAGCATGCTATAGTGTAGAGCGCACAAACACAATAGCATTTCAACCCAAAGCATATGCAAAACGTGACATCATTGACTCCGCCGGTATCACAGTATCAGCCAGTACACTTGTAATTCATACTGAAAAGACTCTGAGATATAATCAGAAATTAATTGCAGTTCAAAGAAGACCAAAAGCAGTTTCCAATATATGCCTTTACTGAAGAGCTGTAAACACAGTTAACCTGCAGTGCGTACATCAATTAGAACATTGAGAAGATGAAAAACGAAACAAAACAATGTCATTTATTTTCAAACAGCAGAGTGTCGTGGTGATAAAAATACATATGTATATAAATAAAATGAATAAATATATGATATTAAATGAATATGCGACTGAAACAAGCGAATGTATTTCTTAATCTTGTCTGTGCTGATTGATCACTTGTCAGCCTTGAATGATCTATTGGTTGATTATTTGACTGCGTTTCCCTCGGGAGGTGTTCACGTGTTTGGGGAAGGGGCGCTCTGCTCAGACCCTGATGGTGAAGCAGCAGCTCCATATCCTGCGTTTGATAAACGTTCATATCGCTCCTCATCAGGTGGTGAGGGTGTTACAGATACACTAATGGATTACATCACTGATTGTGAATGATAATGATGGATCATTGCAGTGATTGGTCATGTGATTGATTTTAAATGAGATTGTTTAATGTATTGTTGGTATATGACTGATGAAGATCACGGGACCGAAACGTTGTAAATAAAACTCATTTGAAACGTGTGCAAGTTCTGTTAGTGTGCGGGATTTTTATTTATTTATTTATTTATTTTTTTTTTTTGCATTTTTTGTTTCAGTTTGTGGTATTGTTTCCTACGCACCTATTTATCACCTGCTGGTGTGAGAAACAACCCTGAAAACAACGTTCCAAAATTGTGAGGCGTCTTCCTGAACAATGAATAACTTTAAAAAAAAAATAAAGAAACAAAATAATAAAAAAAAATGATAGGTATTATGATTGACTAACAGAAAAAAAAAAGATGATTGGATGTTAAATATTTTGATATTTAATGTTTAATGATTAATGATTGCTTCATCGGGAAAATAAAAACAAAGTATGTCATTTAATGACACTAGTATTGTTTTATTGTGTTTTGTTCATAATGTAGCACTGCTGTTTCAGTGTTCCTTTGATAGCAAAGTTAAACATCATGATATATAGTGTGTGTAAAATAAGTGTAGCATGATGCCATATGGCTCGTTTTCTCTAGATCACATTTAAAGTAAAAACAAACAAAAAAATACATGAATAATTTAATTGTGTTTGTTTGTTAGAAAAACTCACCCGAGCTTATAACACTCCAAGATGGGAAAATAATTTATTTTTGTTTCACTTTAGGTCAAAATCTAAGCCATTCTGACCACAGTAGAACAGAACAGAGCACGAGAGAGAGAGAGAGAGAGAGAGAGAGAGAGAGAGAGAGAGAGAGAGAGAGAGAGAGAGAGAGAGAGAGAGAGAGAGAGAGAGAGAGAGAGAGAGAGAGAGAGAGAGAGAGAGAGAGAGAGAGAGAGACAAACCGACAAATAGATGAAAGAGTGAATGATGTACGGTTAGAATGGAGAGTCTAAACATTGCCTGGAAGCTCAGGACCTTGGTTGGCCTTTAGTGCTTTCGTCGGCCCGATCGAGCAATTCAGCTGTCACAATAAAACACTGGTGATTTGGAAACACTCCACCGTAGTCGACTCGAATCCGAGCACTAATGCCTTCACTTGATGGACGAGGGGTTTAGCCCCGAGTGTACAGTGTGGCGTCTGGATCGCCCAAGCAGCAGGAGGCGTGATTAGATAAGACCTCCCTCACCCGTCTCACTCTCTGTCTGTCTCTCTGTCTCACTCTCTCCCTCATGCCCATTCTTTGCTTGAGAATTGATTGGTAAGATAATGTAGGGTTCTGTATAAATAAAACGTGCTATCATATATCATTATTTATGTGACACCAGGTCATGAGTCAAATCTCAGTCCTGCTAACGACCCCATGTCAAAGATTTGCATAAAAGCCAGAAGATATTGTGTTTGACTACGGTATTAAAAGTAATTCTAAATGGCATATCGGAGTGTGTTTTTATTCACCTTGTGTATAAGATGTGTATAAAGACAGGAAAACACTGTGCTTGACTGAGGTAGAGAATTCTCAAATGCCATATGGGGATATGCAAATGTATTTATTATTATTATTATTATTATTATTATTATTATTATTATTATTATTATTATTATTACTGCTACTACTACACGATGAAGTAAAAAGACTACATTGTAATTCCTTAAAAAGGTCAAGTCTTTGTATTGTAATGTACTCTGACAGGATCGGGGTTGCCATATTGGTATTCGTAATATTTTGTAAATCGTTTCAAATTTAAAAGATAATGTTTCCAATCATTGATATAGTTGAAAGACATTGATATTCTTTAGGATTTATAGTGAGTTTGGTCATGCCACTTCTCTATATCATGCACATTTCTGGTGGGATTTGGGTTGCACCAGGTATTTTAGAAAAGAGATTGTTTTAGGTTCAGGATTTTAGGTTGAGTGTGAACCGTCTTTCCGTGCACTGAATATGATTTATTCTATTTGCAGCTCCACACAGATCTAGACGTGGGGAATAAGAACATCAGGTACGTTCTGGCCGGAGAAGGAGCAGGAACCATCTTCGCCATCAATGAGCTGACGGGCGACATCCACGCCATGAAGAGGCTGGACCGCGAGGAGAAGGCGGAGTACACGCTCACGGCACAGGTCATCAACCGAGATACCAATGAGCCAATGGAGCCTCCGTCAGAGTTCATCATCAAAGTGCAGGACATCAATGACAATCCGCCGCAGTTCATCGAGGGGCCGTACCAGGGCTCGGTGCCCGAAATGTCGCCCGTTGGTGAGTGAACCATCATTTTAATTATTAACCGTCTGAGATCAACCAAGATCTCACGAAGAGTGTGCATACATATATATATATATATATATATATATATATATATATATATATATATAAACTACATGCACAAGATTACACAATACATGCTATCTGCAGTGGATATGAAAAGTTTACACACCCCTGTTTTTGTGATGTACAAAAATGAAATCAAGATAAATCATGTCAGATCTTTTTCCATCGTTATTGTGTTATAGCAACCAACACAATTTAAGTGAACAAATACACACACACACACACACACACACACACACACACACACAAAATAAATAACTTGCAATAACCTGGTTGTATAAGTATGCACACCCCTTAACTAATACTTCATTAAAGCACCTCGTGCTTGTAATACAGCACTCAGTGTTATTTTTATGTAAGTGTCTACCATCTTGTTGATTTGGTCATTTTTTTTCCACTCTTTATTGCAAAAATGGTCAAGAGTGAAGAAAATGGCGAGGGGATCTCCTCTACACAACCTTCTTCAAGTCATTCCACAGGTTTTTGACAGGATTTAGATCTGGGCTCTGACTGCATCATTTCAAAATTAGATTGTCGTGCTCTGAAGCTGTTCCTTTGTGGATTTGTATTTGTGCTTTGGGTCATTGTTGTGCTGGAAGGAATTTTTCCTCCTCTTCAGCTGTAGGTTTATTATACAATAGAGGTTTAGTGTTTGGAGCTATCCATGATTCCCTCTATCCCTCTTTGACTAAAGCCCCAGTCCCAGCTGAGGAGAAGCAGCTCCATTGCATGATGCTACCACCACCATGCTTCTCTATGCATAATGTGTTATTTGGGTGATAAGCTGTCTTGTTATTGCACCAAGCATTTATCTTAGATAGTTTTGCCTTGGTCTCATCAGACTAGAATACATTTTGTCACGTGGTTTTGGGGATTTACGCAAGCTTGGATGTTTTTTTGGTGTTGAGGTTTTTTTTTTTTTTTTTTTTTTTTTTATTATTTCTGAGAAATGGCTTCTGTCTAGCCACCTTACCCCATACCCTAGACACGTGAAGAATATGAGAGATTGTTGTTCCATGCAGAAAGTCACTAGTACTTTCCGTATATTCTTCAATGTTGCTGTGGGTTTGTTTAAATTGATCTAGAACTTCTTAAGTCCATCTTTAGATGTTCAGGTGGGCAAGAATTATGGTTGGAGTTAAGGTCTTCAGGAAGGTAGATCTCCAGGAGCAGGGATGGTGACCGTTGCTCTACAGCTCTTTGAGGACCATGGCTTCAGCAAACGGATGAAATCAAGAAGAACTGAAGACAATCCCACAGAAACAGCTGGCCTTTATTTTGGGATTAATCAGAATCACTTCACTGATCTGACATGATTTATCTAAGTTCAATAGAAAAACCTGCAATTTTAACAGGGGTGTGTAAACTTTTTGTATGTACTGTACACATGACCCATTACACACAATCTGTTCAGTACAGCACACACACACCGCTACAGTTACACTGCTACAGTTACGTTGTCTGTAGCCTCATCTTAAAAACAACTCAATAACAAAGCGGGAATTCAAAATAGAAATTTGACGTGAAAACACTGAGACTTAATTGCAGACGGACTTAATTGCAGTTCCGTTTGGAAAATGAAACAGATGTCCATGGAAAATGTGTCTTTTCTCAGAAAAGAAAGAGATTCAGTATTTTATCCTGCACAGAAATTCAAACAACTTGCAACACAATCTGTTAACATGTATTATTATTTATTAAAATCTCTATCAAGGGCGCTCGGTGGCTTAGTGGTGAGCACATCCACCTCACACGTCCCGGGTCCAGGGTTCGAGTCCTGCCAGGGCCATGTGTGTGGGGAGTGTGCATGTTCTCCCCTTGCGTCAGGGGTTTCCTCCGGTTTCCTCCTCCAGTCCAAACACATGCATGGTAGACTGATGGGCGTGTCTAAAGTGTCCGTAGTGTATGAATGGGTGTGTGAGTGTGTATGTGATTGTGCCCTGTGATGGACTGGCACCCTGTCCTATCCCCTCCTGGGATAGGCTCCAGTTGGATGGATGGATGGATGGATGGATAAATCTCTATCAATGCAAAAGTCAGGATCCTCTGTGACTTTATATTGACACAACCGCACCTTGGAGCTAGGGATTACTACTGCTACTGTGCTGGCATCCGTGTCCTCTCATCATGTATGTCAAGAAATATGTAGTATAACAGTGTATTTCTTATTCGGAAATACTGGGTTCTGCAGCATTTCTTTTTTTTTAATTGCTATTTTTCAATAATATTTAATATTTATATTTAATATTTAATATTTATACTAATATTTAATATTTCTGTAATAGAGTTTTGATCAAATTGCTGTTTAAAAATGTGATCAATAATAAAGAGAAAGATTTAGTGTTAGTAAACTTTTTTTGGATAAATTATGTACAAGTAAAATAATAGATTGAAAACTATACACTATCAAAATCCCAAAGCAAACATATCAACCTAAATCCATACATTTGTGGATATTCATTTATTTATTTATTTAGGTATTTATTTATTTTGGTATTTAAGTCAAAGGCTTTACGATCTGACATTTTGGATTAATGCATTGATTTAAAAGGCAATGGATTAAGTAAATTAACGCTACACTCATAAATCAAGTTTCCGCCTAACTTCCATAATGATGTAATTCTAATGTACATTTTCATCATTCACAAATTAGCCGTAGGCCTGCCTCAGATTCTGAACAAAGATGGTCACATCACACTCAGTTGTATCACTTTGTATCATGTGGTATTATATTATATTGCATTGTATCATATTTATATTTATTTGGGTATCATTGTATACGGTATCACATCATACCATCATATATGACATGGTATCGCACTGAATCATATCGTATTTCATTGTATCATATGGTCTGACATTTTATCATATCATATGATGTTGTATAGTGACATATATCACACTGTATTATATCTTATCATATTGTATCATGTCACATCACATCATATGGTACTGTATTGTATCATGTGGTATAACATTGTATCTTATTGTATCGCACTGAATCGTGCCATATCACATTGTATCATATCGTATCATCTGGTATTGCATTCATCATATGGTAATGCACTGTATCATGTATAACATTGTATCATATCATATGGTATTGCTTTGAATTGTATGGTATCACATTGTATCATATAGTATCCTATCTACCGCACTGTATTGTATCATAGCAGGTTCAGGGGTGTCTGCAAATGTCGAATCCTTGATTTATGAATCAAAATCGGATCTTGTGGAAGGCTGAGGTTTACACCGCTAATCTAAGCCTGTGTCCACCTTCACACGCACACAAACTGAGTTTAGTGTTGTATTTACTAGCTCAGTGAATGTAATAAAGTGGCACTGGAGATCTCTGAGTATAGCAGATCTTGCTGTAGCCCATTATATAATTGCTGTACTCATTTATTTCATTACTGTACTCATTTATTTCATTCCTGGACCTGATTGACTAATAGACTGGATGCGAAAAGCCGAATGCAGCCAAGTAAGTTTTCTTTCTGCGGCTGTTTGGACACAACATTTACTTCCTCAGTGTCACTGTAATCCATCATGTCTCTGAAGCTAGACCGGCAAACACAGAAAGAGAAGGAGTGTGTATGTGTGTGTGTGTGTCTGTTGGGGGGGGGGTGTTTTCTTTCACTCGATTGAACTCATCCACGCCGTTATCAGGGTTTGACAGTGACGTTTGGGAGATAACGAGCTCTGGGGTGAAACGCCACGGCACTCCTGCAGCGACCAAAAAAAACCCTCCTTTTGTGACTTGCTTTTTTCTTTTTGTCACCGTAGTTTAATTAAACATTAGCCAGTGTGCTCTCGCTAGGCTCGGACCTGACTTGTTTTGGTATCATAAAGTATTTATGTGGTGGGAGACAGGCATGGGATGAGTCAAAAGCTCTTTGGGTTGTAAAAGAAAACAAGGAACGTACAGACAAGCAGGTCTTTCACAGAGTCGGTGTCACATTCAGAGACAGCAGACGTTTCATGTCTGGTTTCGTCTCTCGGCGGAGACAGACTGCGTGTTGGATAAAGACTGCTGGACAAAAGGGGAAATTCAGGAGCTTTAATTTCAGCGACAATTGAGTTATGGCTTAAAATAGAAATGAAATG
>JAFFST010050737.1:34033-49882 GCA_022414735.1 Noturus placidus | reverse complement strand
TATATATATATATATATAATGTATGTGTGTTAGTGTTGTGCTTTTATTTTGTAAAATATCTTAATCTCCTGACCAGTGCTTTTAAGGACATCACCATATATGGACTGTCCTGTAATATAATATTTTAACACTGTGTGTGTGTGTGTGTGTGTGTGTGTGCATTACAGTAAAATACTGAGTGTTATGTGTTACCTGTCACCCCCCTGCTGTTGAAGAATTCCCTATAACAGTGCAGCCACATTTTTACACTGATGAATCACAGACGTCATACGTTTTATCCATTTATAGGTACATTAAACAAATTAGTTACATTACTTACATAACAGCAGCTATAATCAGTCGCTCCTTAACCAGCTTCTCTCCTGAAGACGTCGGAGAACTTCTAACAGCGTTACCTCTGACTGTAACAAAGCCCTGACAGTGGAGACTCCTTCCGTAAAATGTTCAAGTCGAAGTATCAATAATTACGCACGCTGCACACGTCCTTGTGAACGAGCTGTTACTATAGAAACGATAACGTGTCAGAACGAGCGCACTGATATAAACCTGTGATGTGTTCATTAATGAATTAATTGATTGATTGTAATAATATAAATCAAATCTGAAGAACTATATGAAACTGTAGCTATAGAACGTGTAGCTCATTCTTATGCTGTAGAAGTCACCAACTAATTCTTATCCTGCTCACACACACACACACACACACACACACACACACACACACACACACACACACACACACACTATGTAAGTTAAACTCAGGTCTAGGTCAGGTCATTAAAACATATTTTTTTGCATGAAATATTCAGCGAGCATTAATTCATTTCCAGCTCGTGAGCTTTAACTAGTTTTTGACAACCTATTTCATTCCAAGACTTTTTTGTGTGAATAACAAGTAGCGGCGTAATAAATTATGTCTTCGTACAATGAAACAAACTGACACAAATTCCTCGCTTCAATTTGATTATGTTAATTTAACCCATTAACACACACACGGCTCATTCGTGATCTTTGTTTATTTTTTTTTTTTCGTTTTTCCGTGTTGTGAGTGTGTTGGACTGTTTTAAGCTCTTTGAAGAGAATATGAGAGTTGATGGGACTGGAATGGGTTTTTGGAAATGAAACTTAATGATGAGGTGAGTAAAGTGTGTGTTAATTCTCGCTTTTTTTCTTTTCTTTTCCTTTTTTTTTTTTTTTTTTTTTTTGGAGTAAGTGCTGAGGCGTTAAAATGTGTCATATCGCTGTAGCAGACGTGTGGATCAGGGCCGGTGCTCTACGCCATCTGCTTTATGCCACCCACAAATAAATCACACAAGACGATGAGCCGGAAGCTGAAGTGCAGGCCTGGCAGGTCCAGTGTAGATACACACACACACACACACACACACACACATGCATGACTGACTTTGGGGCATATAGAAAGCGGAGGCAGGTTATATCACGGACACATAGAGGTTGTATGTGGTTAAATATGTTGAATCCTGCATTCTGATTGGTCAGAAGGTGTTGATTAATTCTCTATAACAGCAGCTCTGACAGCAGCGCAGCTACACATCACAGCTTGATATTAACGTGCTCATTCGAATATGCTATCATTTCTATAGCAACAGCTCATTCACAGGGACCTGTACGGTATCTTGTAACTTCATGTGCGTAATTATCATAGTATGGAAGGAGTCTCCAGTGTCAGCGCTTTGTACTGTAACCGTCAGGGATAAAGCTGTAAGTTAAATTTTTCTGACATCTTCAGGACAGAAAATCTGTGTAAATCTTGTGTCTTGTTAACTAGCAGAGAAAAATAGAGGGCTGGTGAGGGAACGGCGGTTTATACGCACCTATACCATAATGTCAGTGGCAACAGGAACTGACCTATGAGCGGATAACAAGTAAAAAAGAGGAATAAGACATTATTCTATATTGAATCAACCTTGTAGTGGTAACTGTGACATCATTTACAAACATAACTATTACTAAGGCTACGTTCAGAATCAGTCACGTGTTGCCATGACAACACGTTCAAAAGACGATTCCACGTTGACACCCAGCTCTAGCGTAGAAAACATTCCGAATACTTGCGCTGTCACGCCATTCTCTTAACGTTTCTCAATACGCCGAAACCTCTATATGTTCCATTAGCAATTGTCTCATGCTAACTGTATTTAGTGTCAGTTTAGCCAAGCAGACTTTTTCTTTTTAGTAATTTATGAACACATCTGAGGAAAATGTCGACGTTCTCTATGGTTTTGTCTCATTTCCACAGCTCTGAGCCTTTCGGTTAAGCATTAACAGCTATGCACTGCTGAACTACATCTTTAGCCTGAGTCATTCGCTAATACATGCCGAGTTTCTCTGATTTCCAGTTGCCTAGCAACACGATTATAACAACTTTACGTAAAGAGTAAGGATATTGTGCATTTGATTGATCAGGTCATATTTAGCGTATATTTAGTATATACACTATAACATTATGAGAACTTCAGCATTAACATTGCTAAGCTAAGCATAACTGAATATTTATGAAGGGTATGAAGAGACGGAAAATTTCAACAACGGTTCCTAAGACAAATTAGTTAGCTGGATGGTTCTACACACACACATATATATATATATATATATATATATATATATATATATATATATATATATATATATATATACACACTGGCATAAATGAGTTGTCATGGTTTGGTTTGAAATTAAAGCCTGGGCAAAGATGCAATATTTTGTAGAATATTTTTGTCTCGTGCTCTGTCTGTCACGTTGTCTTGTTCTTGTCGGTCCTTTTTAGTAAATCCATTTAGTTATTTATGTATTTATTTATTTATTTATTTATTGAATCCTGCAGATGTTGCTGTGTGTCCAGTGCGAGATAAGACTCGCGGCTTAATAAAAATTTGGGAGGAGAAAAGAACATTATGTCTTTGCTTTAGTTTCCTGTTCTGGAAGATGATGTGGTTGATGACCTCGGCTCTGCTGATGGAGCCGAGCAGAAAGGAAATTCAGAATAATCTCCGTCATTATCTAATCTTCCCCGTGCTTTGTGTGGCTCAAACAAAAGTAGCCGGAGCTTAGCATAATACACGCGGGAGTTCACTGTGTTGCAGTCGGTGCCCGGTACTTCCTTTTGGAAACAGACAATTTGCGCCATAAAATAATGACCGGGGCTGATGTTTAAATACTTAACTCCATTTTAGATGCTGTCTCTGATCATCTAGATGAGATTTAATATAATGTACATAAAGCAGACACTTCTGGGGGCGGGGCGATGTATGAGCTCAGTATGTGGTGTCACTATATAAGCACAGCGGATTTAGACTAATCACATACAATATGCAAATTAGTCAAATACGACAGTGTTGTACCTGGAAACTTTTAGCTGTTGGTGACGCACAACATTACAGTTGTTATGGTTACATTATAACATGACTGACTTTAAATAAAAACAGCGAGAATATCGAGATTCTGACACTGAAATCCCACTCGTGTCAACACGTGACTAATCTGACCTAGATTACGAGCAGTTACCGAGCCGACTAGCTACATTAATTACAGTGACAATAATAATAATAATAATAATAATAATAATAATAATAATAATATTATTATTATTATCAATTTGTATAGCGCTTTTTTACAATGGTACATTGTCTCAAAGCAGCTTTACAGAAATATCATTTTTACATTTACAAGTGACTTACAAATGAGACACACTCACACACCAATGGTAGCAGAGCTGCATGCAAGGTGCTAGCTTGCCATCGGGGGCAACTTAGGGTTCAGTGCTTGCCCAAGGACACTTCGGCATGGGATCACCCGGGCCGGGATTCCAACCACCAACCCCACGATTAGTGGATTAGTGGACAACCCGCTCTACTGACTGAGCCACAGCCGCCCTAATAGCACATGGGGTGTTTCTAATCTGCATATTAATAACCGTTAACATGTAGATATGTGCACAATTAATGTGTAGTAATGTTAGTGATGTTCCTCAGTCATTAAAGTTGACTTTTTTTTTTTTTTTCCATTTGACCATAATTTAAAAATATATTAAACAACGACTTCATCTGTATTTCTGATTAATTTAATTTGGGGCGGAGCTATGTATAAGATCTTAGGATGGCCGTAATAAGCACAGTGGATTTAAACAAATCATGTTCAATATGCTAATTATTAAAAGAAAAATGATTAGGCACAAAATTAACTAGATTTTAGTTTAGTTAGTTTATTAGCAGTTAGCAAGACAGATAGCTATATTAGCTAATGTTGGTGATATGTGGATATACATAATAGCAGGATTGTCTATCTCGTACTCTATCAATGATTCCTGCAAATGAATAATCAAGTGAGTCATATGCGGCCTGACAAATCCTCCACACTGCTTAAAGTTATCAGGATTAAAGATGGTCCACGCTCTCAGAGTTTGTGCTCTTATGTATATTCATGAGATTATCTACCATTTCAATTTCACCTCAATTAAATCCGAGTCCGTTACTTACCAACGCAGGTCCACGCACAATGGGAATTAGGAGTCATTTGCATGGATTGGACAAATCTCGTCGGATTTAGCGGCGCCGTTTCCTCGCTAATGGGGTCTTTGACTTGCAAGGACCGAGACGAGTGAGCGAATTCCCCCATCAGGTCTGCAGAACATATGCTGGAATTATAAAGCCTTCTGGCACTGATGAGAGTTTTTCACTGACTCTCAGGGTAATTAACGTCGAGTCATGTGGCCCGCCTCTTTTTCCAAAGAAAAGGTGTGAATTACAATAATTGCTACATGGAAGAATAAAGCGAGGGGGAAAGTTGTTTCTTTTTTTTTTTTTCCTTGTTGTCGTTTGTGTGAAACTCGAGGCCTGAGGGAGCCGGCGTTCGTGGCGGCTTCATTACCGAGTCATTATGGCGGAGAGACAGATGGCACATGGCTCCTCCGCCCTTCCCTCGTGCTCTCCTGGCAAAATGAACGCGTGTACGAAGACGATGTGTCAGGATCTGCTAAATTGGAGCGCTGAAATAAAATCGAAGTGACGTTAATAGATTACCCAGAGTTCATTTGCATATCGAGAGTTATTATGAGCGCGGGTAACAGGACTAACAGGCGAGCACGGCTGTACTTCTAATAACGTTTCTGATTATGCACGCGGCATCCCTGGCAGGTAAAAAATAAAATAAATACGGCCTCGTCAGCGGGGATTCTGACAGTGTAAACCGGTGACTTTTCCCCTTAGACAGATTTCTGGAATTAAAGAGGAGATTTTTTTTTTATTTGCAAAACAAACACTGCTGGAACACTTTCTGACTTAACAATTATTCAGACAAGAATAAGACTTAATCCTAATTAAATACCTTAATTAAATTAACTTTAATCTCCTTCATATCGTTCTGAGCAACAATTGAAAAGCCTTTTGCTTTAAAGGAACGGGCCAGAACCTTATTTAGCAAAGAAGTTATGGTCTGAAACTTATATCTTTATTTTTCATTTGGCGCTACAAGGCTAGTGTAGCTAACAAGTCATGGAAGCTAGTAGCCTCCAGTTTAGCGTTCTCCAGCATCACCATTTTACACCGAAATCTAAATCACTTCTAAAGCCTAGAAGCCTGGTACTGATGTGGAGCTACAGCAGTGTCGTCCTGCTGTCCTGCTCATGGCTCATATCACTGCCACTGGTTATACGAGTTAAAGATATTTATATTTATATATTGTTTCCAATCCACCAATCACTGATCATCAAATGACCTAATGACCAATCACAGATCATTATTGTTCCCACCTACCTTCAACACTTCAGATCTTCTTAAGTATCTTCAGAAAATCTTCCTTCTTCATGAAATATGTTCTAATATGCAAATGATCATGACAATACAATGGATATGCAAATCGGTAGGTTGACATTTTAGCGACTTTGTGTGCATGCATTAGCTCCTTTCTGCGGAAAATATACACTTTACACTTTATGAGACACTGAGTTGCAGTGAACTCTGTGCTGAGGAAGAACACAATGGAGCTACAGCTGCTGTTTGTTTTTGGTTTGTTTTTTTTAGCTCTTCTAATGTCTTGATGTCCAGGTTTACAGATGCATCAGCAAGTTAGTTTGACATTACAAGGTGTTTGTGTTATGAGTAAACGCACAATGCTAATCCGATGTGCTTCTGCTACTGTCCTGGCTGGCTGACTGCTTTTAACTAACTTTTTGTTTTAAATATAAAATGTAGCAGTGAAGAAAAACGGATAGCTTTCAGGTGAAGTACAGCATGTGGTGTAATAACAATTGGATAAATAAAATCGACCCAAACGGTGTGTGAGCAATTCCCGATATTTTCAATAACTGATGAAATTTCTTAGACCCGACTGTACATCATCCACAGAGCTCTCACAGAAGCAGCCATACTGTATCCTGCCCTCTCTCCATGCTAGCACATGCTAGTTCTCAGCTGTCTGATAAATGGTGAAGTCCAGCAGCGGGTCGTAGTGTGTGTGTGGCGTGTGTGTGTGGTGTGTGTGTGTGTGTGTGGTGACAGATGGAGATGGAAGCAGGGGGCTCCGGGGTGTGTAACGCCTTGTGCGGCTGGCCTACTGCGAAGCCACATCTGCTGCTCCGGAGGTGTGCCGAGAAAAACCCAAAGGATTGGTTCAGACTCCGAGGTCTGCGAGTCGAGGTCCCAAAGCCAGGAACAAACAGAGACTCGCTTTAAATCTTTAAATATCCTGACCTTACAGGTTCACCTCGAGTTAGTAAACACTGCAGGAGGATTAAAGGTGCAAATCTTATAAGATTTATGTAAAGCAATGTGATGCACTATATACAGCTTTGGGTTACATCTCTGGCCCTGAAATTAGCTTCAGCCTCAATTCAGAATAAATACCTTTTTTTTTTTATTATTCTTAGGTGGAGTCAGTGGGATGAAGCACATTCCCCTCACTGAAGTTTGCTTGGTGGATTGAAAAGGTGGAGGACCAGACACCAAAATCCCAGACACAGGAAGTAGCTGTTAATTAGCAGGCTAGCAAGTTTACTGTTAAATATTAGCATCAATGGTTAAGCATGAGGAGAACAAATATAGATAGTGATTATAATATATTAACAATTGATTTTGTTCATTGTTAAGTTTCAAAAACGTCTTCATTAAAACATCACACCCTGTTCTTAGCTAACACCGGTTCTTTCGCTAGAATCATTTGGTCAGTTTTGAGATAAATCCAGTGAGTCATATCACCGACAGTTTCCTGTCAAAATGTAATATTTGTAACATATTTTATTTATTATCTTTAGCCAAATTAAATTGAAAAGAAATGGTCAAGTGGGTGTGTCCCGTGTGTGTAACTTATGGATAGCGCTTAAGTCTGTAACTCGACACTGAATTGTCAGTGTAACTTTATAACCAAAAAATATGTTTAATTTCTATAGCGACTTTCTAAACCCAAGGTTTCCCTGGACGGACCTTTGCCATTGTAGCTTGTAATGTAGTGAGCTAGCTTCAGCTAACGATATGTTTAATGTTTAAGTAACATCGCCTCGATCGATTACATCAAGGCAGTGTCGATGTTATGTCTTTAGAACTTTATCATGCAGGATTTTATAAGATGAAAATCTTATACATTTATTTCTTATACATTTTTTTTTTCTTAGCTAGCAGATTAGGATTTTCAGATCGTGGCGTAATTTAGACCTGAAGTCGTAACTCGTGTATGCCGCCTCCTTTGAATTCAGAGCGGGGAAAAAAAAGCCCTGTAGCTTGTGTAAATAACCCAGCATGCATTGCAGGAAACGCACAGATGTTTGCGGTCTGCTCGCCAATTTGTCAAATCTCCATTACAGTTTGAAACTTGAGGGAAGAAAGTAAACAGCTTCTCGCTGGCGTTACGTCGCCGTGGCATGGTAGACATTCTGAGTAAGCACTTCCTCTGCACCATCTGTCACGTGGAGGACGTTTTGAACAATAAGACTGGTGTTTAATTGTCCATTATACACTCGTGTACGGCAGGTAATACCGGGACAGGTGTTCAGTGTGCATGAGGAACGTCTACAACGCCACTAACTGAACTAAACACTTTCCTCTGCAGCAATTCATGCGTTTAATGTCTGGCTGTAAGTGTGTTGTGAGCTAGCGAGCTCTTTTACCTGACTTCATTCAGCTGCTCGGTGCTGCTAAGAAAATGTTGCTGTTCAGCTATTACTGAGCCTCGAGTCAAACAGGACCCGAGTGGCTTGTTTTTGCTTTTTTTTTTGGAGCAGAGTCTATTACCTCGGCCCATTTTCCCCATGAGGCAGCGCAAAAATATAAAAAAATCCCGCACGTGTCCAGGAAATGAAGCCATTCACGGCACTCTGCATAAGATTGCTACCACGGATGATTGGCTCCAATCTCACCACAATGACAGAACATGAGGGTAAAAAGGCAAGATGAGTGAATATATATATATATATATATATATATATATATATATATAAAGCAGGACACAAAGCGCCTATTTATTTATTTTTTGCTTTTCCTTTGGAAATGATGATGAAAATAAATAGACATGGATCAGAAAGAGAAGGGGAAAAAACCATGTGATAAATGAAGAGAAAATGAGAGAAAGCTGAGATGAGTGGACAGAGCTGCCGTGTCCCATGTGACAGGCTAATCAGCACACGCCAGCATCATGTGCTACAGGGTTGCCAGGTGCGCAACAAAATCAAACCGGTCTTTAAGAAATGTAAATCCCCTTTCCTACACAGAGCTGCTTCACCCTGCAGCCCTGTATTTAGAACTCGCAGGATGGAGTCTCCAGTGTCAGGGCTTTATAACAGCTACAGATAATACTGTTGTTTCTTACTTTCTTTCTTTCTCTTCGGTTTTACCCCCAGTCCATCTTTCGTTCTTTCTTTCTTTTTCTTTCTCTTCTGTTTTATTGTTTGCTATTTGTCTTTATTTATTCTCCATTCTTATTTATTTATTTATTTGTTTGTTTATTTATTTCTTTATTTATTTGATTTTAAATGCTTCTCATAGAGATCATGTCGGTGTTGAGCTTGCAATCTGAAGGATCCCCCACCTTTCCCCTGCTTTTATTTCCGTCTCACACGGCTGAAGCTCGTGCTCGCGTTTAAATGGCCAACTCAGCGCTAAGACACGTCATAAACGCTACATAAGCTCAGAGTGGGAATAAAATGTAATAAAGTGAAATTCAGCCTCATGAAACTGCACGACTTTAATTATTAATCACGACGGGATGGGGGAAGGAGACCTGCAGACTTGGGCCTACATGAGAAATGTTTGATAGAGCAGCAGAGAGAGTGAAAGAGAGAGAGAGAGAGAGAGAGAGAGAGAGAGAGAGGGGAGAGAGAGAGAGAGGTTTCTTCCTTTCATGCCCGGAGTGTGCTAATTCCGACGGAGCTTTTGGCTGGCGTTCCTGCGATGTGATCGGATGCCAGGACGCCTCCTCGCACACGCCGCTGTCTTCCAGCTCTCCCTCTGTGGATTAAAAATGCAGGAGGAGCGCTGGAGACATTTTTTATCCCCTTGTATATCTTGTAGACGCTTTTCTCTGGAACTGGTGCATGCTGGTGAACAGCGAGTTCTGACACGGACACGGCTCGACCCTCGCTCCTGTCAGCCCCAGCCATGGCCCCTTCAAGCTTGGCCCCGGGCCCGCCCCTGGGCCTGCCCTACCCCGCCCCCGGCTCCGCCCGCAGCCTGGCCCAGGGGATAAAACTGCGCTGATTACTGCTGATTCTGCATACTTTATTTACGCTCTTACACGTCTTTAGATCGGTGCAGCAGCCGTGTCTGTTTCTCCTCATGGTCCTGTAGTGCAGCTAAAACTTACACACTTTCTTTCTTTCTTTCTTTCTAAATGATGTTTTACTGCATAACTTGTAAAGCACATTTTTGTTTTTGTCATCATTCCATTTCTCTTTTATTTCAAAGTAAAAGCTAATTGATTTTTTTTAATATTCGTATACACTTCCTTCCATCCTCCTTTTAGTATTTTTTTCTTTCTTTCTATCTTGTAATCAAGGATCATTTTATTGAATGTCTACAAAGTTCAATCATTTAAAACAAAGTAAGGGGAAACAATCTGGGCGCAGGGCGGATTGGTGGTTATCACGTTCTCCTCACACCTCCAGGGTCGGGGGTTCGAGTCTCACCGAGTTTACATGTTCTCCCCGTGTGTCGGGGGTTTCCTCCGGGTACTCCGGTTTCCTCCCCCAGTCCAAACACATGCATGGTAGTCTGATGGGCGTCTCTAAAGTGTCCGTAGTGTATGAATGTGTGTGTGAGTGTGTATGTGATTGTGCCCTGTGATGGACTGGCACCCTGTCCAGGGTGTACCCCGCCTTGTGCCCCATGCTCCCTGGGACGGATGGATGGATGGATGGATGGATGGATGAAGTAGAGCAATTTACCAGAATTCAGTAGAAGACAGGAATATTAAATGATCTGTGTTCAGTCGGAGATTCTCAGTGGTGTAAAGACGTATAAAATCAGGTGAAGAATAAAAATGAAATCTCAGAAAAGTCTGGTGTAAGTTCTGAGGATAAGGATATGGAACGATGGCGATGGTTTATAAATAGCTTTATGCTATTTATTTTCATTTTCAGTTTCTGCATTTTGTCTTCCATCCATCACTCATTGTGTGTGTGTGTGTGTGTGTGTGTGTATGCACAGGTATGTGCATGTGCGTCCCCTCCTGATGGATTGCTTGTCAGGAGAAAAAAAAGAGGCGCCTCCTTTACCCGAGTGTAGCATTTACTCGCTAGTCACGTACCCGCGCTCTGTTCTGGCTTCAGATTCTCCGACGGAAACGAGTTTAACCCTTCACACGCCCTCTCTCACTGCCACCTCCATGTCAAAGGTGCCATCTTCACTGGAGAGGGAAGATCAGAGACCTGGCATTGCTTTTACCCACACACACACACACACACACACACACACACACAGTCTTTTCATCAGTGCCTGTGTGTTCACCGTGTTTGCACTGATATCTAAGTGTCAGCTTTGATGGCCTCCATCACCTTCACAGGAAGTAGGAAGTCAGTGTTGTGTTCACACTCCACCTCACAAACACACACACACGCACACACACACACACACACACACACACACACACACACACACACACACACACACATTTGCACATGAGATGCAAACATACACTTGCAAATACTCACACAATCTCAGCATGGCTTTTCTCGCATCCTCTCTTTCTCTCACTCTATCTCACTTCTTTCTCTCTCTCTGTCTCTCTCCCTCTATCTCTCTCTCTCTCTCTCTCTCTCTCTCTCTCTCTCTCTCTCTCTCCTCTGAGTGGGTGCAGTTTTGGCCATGTTCTGTGATGATTGCAATCGCTTTAATGCGCAGCCCCCCCGGGAGAGATACACACTTCCTGCAGATGAGAAAGACAAGTCTGAAATCTTCACTCCAGCGAGTGCACAAACAATTAGAGAGAAGAGATGGACAGGATGTCACGTGGATAGCTTTAGGATCTTGTCATGAACTTGTCCGTTTGTTTTTAATTTAATCTCAGGGATCGTTTTTGCCTTGTTTTTTTTTTGTTTTTTTTTCCATCTCACTAGTTCTTCTTTCACTCACTGGATTCTCTCATTAGATTAGAATTTTCTCACCTGCTTAACTCGCACACGCTGCATTAGCTTTCATTCACTCTCTCTCACTCGCTAGGTTACCTTTCACTGCTGATGTTAGCTTCCATTTGCTAGTGTGGCATTCCCAAGTGGAGGGAAAACGTTTTATCCCAAATTCAGTAAATCCAACTACGCCACCCTGGGGGAAAACCAGGGAAATGCTCCCAAACAAAAGGCACACAGATAAGTTTCACCAATCGGGGCAAGGAACATGAGTGAGACACGAGCACGCTGTGAAGCACACACCACCGAATAAATGCAGCTAGCCTCCCCCGTCCCACCAAGATTCACTGGCTCCTGGAGAGAGAGAGAGAGAGAAGACAGCAATTAACCGGAAATTACACAGACACTACAACAAACAAAACAAGACAAATGTTACAGACACTGGTATGGTAGCTATAACTCTCAGGCCCACTGACACCACCACAAGAAGGCAGTTAACAACCCAAGCACAACCAAATGTATGGCAATCAGCACGGATGACAATTATGGCCACTATAGCATGGAGACAGTAATGTTTAACATACACCCTCTCAGTAGGGAAGTGGTTTGGTGGAAGCTAGGAAAACTCATTTTACCACTCTCAGACTTCTCACTCTTACCATGTGGGTACTAAACAATCCAGACATACAACCAAAACAGCAGCGGCGTCACACGTAGCGCCTTCGATAGGAGTTCGTCTTAAAGAAGACTTCTCTCAACTCCCCACTCTCACCATTAGATTGAACAAACACCAGACGCGAAGTTGTGTGATTACTCACAGTTACCACAGTTACATATATACACATTATTCAGCCACTGGCTAAATGTCGCGATCATTTTACGCGATCTCCGGCGCCAATTCACCACAACGCACACGCCACCAGCGCCACTCTAAGTCTGAATGGAAGTGGGAACCGGAAATGCCAGGGGAGCAAGTGACTCGGAATCACCAAGACACCTATCTGCTTACCAAAATAAGGGTCCTGAAATAATTGGGTAACTCTCATCTTATTGGCCTGTCGGAACCATATCCCAAGCAGAGGCAATAGGATAGCCAAATCACCCACCGTGCTACTCTAGCTTCCTCTTCTTAGCTTTCTCTCACAAGATTTGATTGCATTCACTCGTTTGCTTTCATTTGCTTTCTCTCTCTCACAGATGTGCTTTCACTCACTGGGTTAGCTTTTTCTGTCAAATGTCAACGTTATGTCACTAGAGGAGCTTTCGCTCATTGAATTAGCTTTCATTTTTTAGTTTAGCTTTGTCTTGCTAAGTTCACTTTCACTTACTTCTTTGCTACATGCTTCCTATTATTAGCCATGCCTACTTCACATTAGAAGAGAATAAATTCTGGCAGAGAAAAAAATTTACGAGCAGATTGAGACCAACATTAACCTTGCTAGGAGACAATAGCAGTTCTCTCTTTCTCTCTCTCTCTTTATCTCTATCGTTCCGTTTTATGATTGTCCACCATGTCTCCCTAATTGTCTCTTGATCCATATTAGAAACTCTGTAAAGTAGGCGTTTTACGTTTCATTGCTGAAGATCTGTTTGCCCTGTCATTTTCTCTCCTGACTTTTACTCGTTTAGTAACTTCCATCTTGTTTGTTTGTTTCTTTGTTTTCCCCCAGTTATCATCACTGTCATGGGAACAATTAAGCTTGCGAGGTCTAGCAATTTGTCTTGGCCGAAGCGTCCATGAGTGCAGCGCTTGTTTCTTAATAACTAATTAAAGTGAATCAATGACATGACACTTCAAAATGGCGGCTTGTGTCAGCTGCCTAGAAAGGACACATTGAATTGTTTTGTTCCTCTGAACACATTGTCAAGGCCTCAGTTTAAGGATGTGTTTGCTAACTAGCAGTGTTTTTTTGGCAGCCTTGTGACTTTCTCCTGGTCCACAGGAACATGCTGAAGTGTTTCAAACCTCCACTCTTGTCAGTCCCCAAACCTTCACTCTGTCACTGTCACTCTGCAAAATGCCACTGACTCTCCCTGAAGTGCCACACTGTCGCTCGCCGATCTCCCATTGTGTTGATCCCCAAGCTGCTGCGTGATGCTCCCCGATTTCTGCCATTCACCCATCTGCCACTCGGTCATTCCCTAAGCAGGCACTCTGCCACTCCAAGATCTACCCTGCCATCATTCCAAAAAGTGCCACTCTGTCACTTCTCAAGCTGCCACTCCGTCACTCCCCGAGCTGCCACTCCGTCCATCACTCCACGAGCTGCCACCGTGTCACACCTCTAGTGGGCACTTTATCACTCCCTGAGCTGCCATTCCGTCACTCTCACAGCTGCCACTGAGTTACTCCTGTAGTGGCCACTGTATCACTCCTTGAGCTCCACCATTATGTCACTTCTCCAGCTGTCACTCCCTGAATATGCAATATTGTATTTATTAAACAAGCCACTCCCCCTAGTCTTACAAGAAAGACTTTATTAACGATATATTAAGTTAATTTTCTATTGAACTATTGAAAACAGTCCAGAAAGAGATATTAAAAATCAAAAAAAGAAAGAGAAAAATGTAATAATAATAATAATAATAATAATAATAATAATAATAATAATAATAATAATAATAAACAAGAAAATATTATGGACATGTGTATAATGTTTAACAATTCTGGTCTAATCCTACTCGGGTCATTCTCCTCCACCTGGTTCTCCACCACCCTGAACGTTAGCATGAATGTGAATTAGCGGGAGGTCGTTGATGGAGATGATTTTGCTGAAGTAGAACCTTATTGTTATTTATGACCAGGATCCTTATGTCTCTTGTTGATGCTCATGTCCTGTGATAAACAGCATGCAGGAACCACCCTTTTCAATTATAGTGCCGGCTGTACATCATAGCGGAATGAGAAAATTACACCTCGCCGCATGACAGCTGAGGAAAGGAAGGCTTCCACCTCGACTCCCTCGCTACGCTCAGAGCTCTTAGCATGTGTTGTAAATGTCCTTCAGCGGCCGGTGTGAAACGAGCTCGGATGTCCGGGGCGTATATTTCTCCACAATCCGGCACGTTTCCAAGTAAACCAAGTGCTCTAGTGGACGCTTTGAGGTGGTTAGTGTGCCGGTGTTGATGAGCCTCAGCTCAGCCTATTATTCCCTCTGGATGGATCAGCCTGCAATTTCTGGATGGCTGATGGTTCTGTGATGACAGCCTTCATGGTGGTGAATGTGTCTCTCAGCGACGCCGTCCAATCAAGTGGGTCAGGCCGGCTCACCTCACTCCAACTGAGAATGTATAGATCTCTGAGTGTGGGCAGCTGAATTCCTGTTACCTCAGTTTCAGTCATAAAAAACACAAGGCTGAATTCGATAACAAACCTAATGCTAGCTCAGTGCCGCATCCCGGAGTTAATTAGATGAAGAAATATGATAAATAAAGTGCAACATTCTCATTGATGATATTCAGTATGTGTCATTGCATTATTAACGGTAGGGTCTTCCTGTCATTCAGCCGTGTTATATTAATAATGTTAATAGGAGTTGGAAATAAATCATCTTCATGCCCTGAAACCGGCTGTTTGTAGAAGGATGCTAGATGTAAATCACGTCCAAACCACTCCGATGTTATATACACCGCTGTCCTGATATTCAATTATTCATTAAGTGTGCTCCTCACAGTCCAACATGGCTGACAAGAACAGATTCCCGTTGAAACTTTCTGTACAAAAAGATCTAATCGAGTAAAAAAATACACAACTCTGTCAGCCTGGAACAAACTGTATTGTTGTCGTTGTTTGTTTGTTTATTTGTTTGTTTAAATAAGTCATCCTATAACTTTAGAACCAAACTGAAATTTTATTGGTATTTGTTGCTTTAATTTATTAAAAAAAAAAAAAAATGTCACACAAACACATAAATAAATAAACAATGGAGTCTTGCAAAAACAAACAAAAAAAAAAATTTGTAATAATGTTATACTCCCCCCCATTATACTCCTCTAATCTCTTTTGATTTTTTAGAGTTTTTAGAGTTTTAAAAAGTTCATTTGCAAATTATTGATTAATAAATCTTAAAATCTGGATTTATATCCAGATCCATATATATGTTTGGCGTAAAAGCAACACAGCTCATCACCCTGAACACACCATCCCCACTGTCAAACATGGTGGTGGCAGCATCATGGTTTGGGCCTGCTTTTCTTCAGCAGGGACAGGGAAGATGGTTAAAATTGATGGGAAGATGGATGGAGCCAAATACAGGACCATTCTGGAAGAAAACCTGATGGAG
>JAFFST010050736.1:97971-110914 GCA_022414735.1 Noturus placidus | reverse complement strand
GGGTGTGGCTAGAGAAATTGAACTCAGGTGTGGACAACCACAGTTATAGTAAGGGGGGCAATCACTTTTTCACACAGGGCCATGATGGTTTGGATTTTTTTTCACCTTTAATAATAAACACCTTCATTTACAAATTGCATTTTGTGTTTACTTGTGTTGTCCTTGACTATTGTTTAAATTGGTTTGATGTTCCGAAACACTTAAGTGTGACAAACATGCAAAGGAACAGGAAATGAGGAAGGGGGCAAACACTTTCACACCACTGTAAATAAAGAAAGCTAATATTAACTCGTGTGGAAATGTGTGTTGATTTGAGTGGTGATGAAATTGTGGTTTCTGGCACAGGATGAGGACAGAATGAAGTAACAGGATGTGAGCTGTGGTCATTCTGATGAAGGAGCTGACAATCCACAGTACTTTACCCAGGACACACCAAAAAAAAGGACTCCTCTCCATAGCTGTTCTCAAACACAGTGAAAATCGAGAATCAGAGAAAGATTATAATGTGGATCTGAAGACGGCCAGAACTCTGGATGAGAACTTCTCTCCACTCCGTGACATTTCTCACACAAGACGAATGTGTGGTGCGATTATGCATGGCTGCTAAGCTACAACATTCACACACACACACACACACACAACTGTGGAAAAGGTTGCATGGAGGGCATATTCAAATTACACAAGCACGCACTCTACAGAGTATTACTAGAAACAAGGACACAGCTTGAATCGGTCTGATGAATGCAGTACAGTTGTTGATGAGGAAATGCTGATGTAAGTCAAACTTCACGTTTTTGAACTATGTAAATCCAGCATGCTGTAATAAACCAGCATTGATGAGAAGAAACACATGTACTTTATCATTAAATCCAAGACGCGTAACAAAGACATAGATAAAAGATACAGAAAAAAATTAAAGTTCTATTTAATTAACTACTTTCAAAAGCCCTCGTCTCTTATAACACTTTCAAACCACGCTTTACAAAAGAGTCCCTTGCTGTAATGTGGGTTTCCCAGCTCAGTAGTACATATAAAAAAGTAGTTCTCTGGAGGTTTATGAAGTCGTGACTAATGATGCACATCAATAGTATCACAAATACCGCACATTTATTTTAGGCAGAATTAAAAGACGTGTGGCTTATTTTTAAAAATGCGATGAGGTTGACTGTCTACTAGGACAAACCCTTGAACATGAAACCCAATAGGTGTGGTCTAATGGTGGCATGGGGCCCGAACAAAGTCAAAGGTGCCAATGCTTTAATCAATGTGGAAACATCGAGACAGTGGAGTACGACCAAAACACAATGAGTCAGTTCTTTTCTGTGGCTGAAACACAAATGACATTGTATTGAGAACAATGCACGTAAATTCTGCTTAATCCACACAAGTTCCTCTGGTCCATTATTTTTTACCCAGTGTGCAGAGCAAACACAGAGAATAATAGGCAGTCTGGGATTCTACCTCACATGAAGATTCTGGTTTTTACATGAATCAAAGGAAAGCAAAGCACAGAATCACGACACTAGGTAATAGTGCTAGATTGAAGATTGGCGTGCAGTACTACCGTTCTACCCGAGGACACAATCAGGCCGATTCTGTAGCAGAGGTGTTTGACCAAATCAACAGACTGCACTATTTATAGCTCCACATATATGTCTCTGTTCAATACAACTGGTACCTTGGCAAGAGGGTTACCCAAAGTAGATTGTCAAAGAGTTTGTCAGTGATTGTTGCAGCCAAAAATGCTTGATCTTTCGCAGTGATGTTTGTTGGAAAATAAGACCTTTTTAGCTGCACTCATGTTCAACGCACGTGAATCAAACTGGTCTTTGACTCAATGCGCATTGTGAGCACGTCACATGATGCATCTTGGCCCAAATCGATAAAAATTGTCAGAGCCTCCATATATTGTGGAGTTCGTGTTATTTTGCTTTCATTTCTGCGATCGCAAAATCCTGGAGGAACTGATATCTGAAGTGTTTCATTCCTCTTCATTTACTACTCAACAACATGTTGTGCTTTTTTAACGGTTTAGAGTTACACTAAATGTTCGCGAGACAAGTTACTTCCTGTTATTACTTAGGGTAACAGCAGCTACAGAGTCATTCCAGCACCAGTGTCTCTTTTTAAGTTAATGACAACAAAAAAAAAAGCAACTTGTCATATTACCAGGAAACTGGAAAGCGCAAACAGTCCTGAAGACTTCAAAGATTTATGGACTACTTTCATAAATGTCAAGTAAACATCTCATCACACAAGAGCTTCACGATTTCAACCATATTAACACATTAATATTAGTCTCAGAATACTGAATGAGTAATTAATATAGAAGTGTTTTGAATGAGTAATTAATATAGAAGTGTTTTGAATGAGTAATTACTACAGAAACTAGAAATGGCACAATACCACTATTACCGATACGGACACCTTGAGAATCAGCCGATACAGATACCCATTTGATCCGGTTTTCTTTAACCACTACTAAACTGTAAAATGAGAGTGCGATGCTATTGTATTTGTGCTATCTCTAATAGAAACACTAACATATCAGAAAAACCTGGGATGTGATTTATAGCTGGCACTATTGTCAGACCCATTTTAACAGAAAATCCATTAACATTCTGACCAATCAGTTTTGAGAATACAACAGCGCTGTGCGATATCAGGTAAAGCTATTTAAAGCTGAATTAGGTCATACAGGAAGTGTCCGTCTTACATCGTTTAGGTGTTAGCGCCCTGTAATGACGACCTGTTTTACTTGTTCGGTTTCGTAATCCACTCATGCTGGGATTGGTTTCTGCCTTAGTCCTAGATCTCTTCATGTAATGTAACTTCATAACCTTACTCCTAGTTCTGCTGTTAACCAAGAGTCGTTCTCGCTGCATCACTTCAAACCTTACAAATCCCTTGAAATGTTTTATTACTCTTGACTAATTTACAACTGTTTGTGAACCTTTTTTTGTGGCCTAATTGTATAAGACATGGTCAAATGCATCAGCAGAGTTCCTGGGGACTGGGAGCGAAAGAAAAAAATTATCAGTATCTTAAAGAACGACAATTAGATGACATCATCCTGTTGTTGGTTATTTCACAATAACACGCCCCATCCTGTTTTATTCCTCTTACACAACAGCAATTTTCCAAGGATCACTGTTTTCGTTTAGTAAAGAACACCATGTAATACTGTGTAGAGTAACATTTCAGCAAAAACAAGTTCAGTCCCTCCTTTTTCTCGTTTTAATAAGACAACGTGTTCCAAGAAAACGCAAAAAAGAAAAAGCCTTCCATCGTGCTAATTCCACATCTTCCAATCAGAGCTGCTCTTATAGACAACTAATCAACACCTTCTGACCAATCAGATTCAACAACACTGTGGAATAACTCATTTTAACCCTTGCTTAGTTGAGTATGCTTTATTAAACCTCAAACTAGGTGTTGTTAACGGACTGTTTAATCTGACATATTGGTCCACCATCACATTAGATTCAAACTTCACAAACCTCACAAATTAGCATGAAACTTTTCAGATGTCTATATCACGGTACAGTGTTACACGGTATACCGTTACAGCCCTGACACGTCACTGTCCAATCACTTCCGGTTCTCCGCACTTTTATTTCAGTGCATGCTGCATACATTAATAGGTCCTGATGGGGGAAAGAGTTTGAGCCAGTTGCAGTTGTGTTATGGCAGTTTTGTTCGCCGTGTGTTTCTAAAAACAACCCAGCTTAGACGAACAGCAGAGAGAATGAGACAGGATTCACTTTGAAGCGTTACTGAGTGTGCTAGCCATGCTAATAACGCTGGGCTTTAATGTAAGCAAATGAACAGGTCGCCATGTGGGTTGGAATCGAACTAACTAACTAACAGAAATGCAGCAATTGCAACAAAGCAGTTTAGCTATGTAAATATATATATATATTTTTTTTTTTGAAAATGTCACACCTTAGGATCTGCGAGTTTCCCTGAAGGCTTCTTAAAAAACGAAGTCCTGGCGGTGAAAAAATACTCCTCACAGTCTTCTTCCAAACTACTGTAACCACTGCTCATGGTGCTAGTCCACGTCATTTGACGGGAAAAGTCCAGTTTTCAAACTTTTGCCACATTAAAAAAACAAACAAACTAACGAACAAAAAAGAAAGTGTACTTGAGGTGGAAAAGAACTGCTTCAGTCCATGCGGTGGTGGAATCCAGAGGACGGAGCTGGAGATAATAAACTCGGAATAATTAAACAGCAGTTTAAAGAGACAGGAAGTTTTAAAACTCCCCCTGGTTCCCAGTCTGTCTGCTGTGTCCAAAACACTTTATTTACAGCTGAATATGTGTCTCAGCCCAAGTTTTCCGACAAGGACTTGTCTAACCAGCTCCTCTCCGTAAACTCTGTACACACACACACACACACACACACACAGGGCAGTACAGTAGACACGCCCACACCGGATCAGCCGGCTCCGTCCCAAACCCCTACCTACTAGACACCTAGTGCACTACACAGGGTATAGAAGCCATTATGTCACTCACTTATATTGGAATTACAGCAAGGTGGTGCTTCTTGCTTACACAGAGGTTACATGATAAATATCCATCCATCCATCCATTTTCTATACCACTTATCCTTCAGGGTCACGGGGAACCTGGAGCACAAGGCAAAGTACACCCTGGATGGGGTAGCAATACATCGCAGGGCACAATCACATACACATTCACACACCCATTCATACACTACGAACACTTTGGACATGCTAATCAGCCTACCATGCATGTCTTTGGACTGGGGGAGGAAACCGGAGTACCCGGAGGAAACCCCCACAGCATGGGGAGAACACACAGGGCCACGGTGGGAATCAAACCCCCAAGCCTGGAGGTGTGAGGCAAACAAATCCACCGTGCACCCACTTAATAAATAGTTGGCCAGTTAATATTTTACATTGTTACATATAATAATAATAATAATAATAATAATAATAATAATAATAATAATAGCTTTTGAGGAATTTCTTTGAGGAATCTTTTTGAGAATCTCTGCTTTGAGAAACCGTAAATATATTTTTATGAAAAGGACAAGGAAATATTTTATTTAGGCTAAATGGTGCACTTTACTTAAGCCACCAGTGTTGAGCAATTACAAATTACTAATCTTAAATAATTGGTGGGAAAAAAATGGTGAAGAAAAGCTACCTTGCCTAGGCTTTCGATCTGCAAAGATCACACTGTATAAAGAGTCAGTTTATAATCACAGCTAAAGACATGTAATTTTTTGCTAGGCAAGTGTGCTTTTCTCACAATTTAAGTATGTTTTTGAGTAGTTACTGTGCATGCCATAGCATAACACCTACAAAAAAAAGCCATGTGACTAAAAGTAGCAGAATGAATAGCCTACATGAAAAAAAAACCAGAATGCTTTGTAGGTTGACCTGTAATTTAAATAATCTCTGAAGGAAAACACCCCATAAATCACTAGTGAGTAGTATATAGCATGCCTGGGCCAGTCTTTTAGCTATGGTGGCACTAATGAATGGACACGCTCAACCAGGTTTATTAGCCTCCTGCCCTTTAAAGTCCAATGACCAAAGTTAGAGCTGACCTCTGGGCGTCTCATCCTGGGGTGATGTACACAATTACAAATCATGCAAATTATAAACCCTGTTTATCCCTGTGGTTCTCAGGATGATTTTTGGGCTGGTTTGGAACAGTTCCATGAGTAAACCACTCGTTTTTTTTGGTTAGCCGCTGATGGCAGACCTCTCAGTGGGAACCCCCTTGTTTTTGATTCACATTAGGGAAAATTGTTGTATTATTAATGTATGATGGTATCTTTCCAGATTAATGGGGTGGATTGCTGTAGAATATAACGCTGTCTTTAGACCAAACATTTGTTTCTTCTTTGTTTAATGAAAGCAAAAATTGTTTTGCTTTTTTTATTTTGCTGGAGAATTCACTCTGGATGGGACTCCAGTCCATCACAGCACTAGTTAAATATGATCTAATGGCATTCAAGTTTTCTTTTATGCTTCTTAAGCTCTTAAGTGGGAGCTGAACATCAGTGCCCTCATCAAGAAAGCACAACAGTGGATGTACTTCCTGCGGCAGTTGAAGAAATTCAATCTGCCGAAGACAATGATGATGCACTTCTACACAGCCATCATTGAGTCCATTCTCACAGCCTCCATTACCATTTGGTACGCTGGTAGCACGGTCAATGACAAGGGCAGGCTGCAGCGTGTCATTCGGTCTGCAGAAAAGGTGATTGGCTGCAATCTGCCGTCGCTCGAAGACCTATATATCACCAGGAAATTGAAGCGTGCTGGAAAGATCATGGCCGATCCCTCTCACCCCGGCCATTTTATATTTGAGTCAATCCCGTCTGGTAGGAGGCTGAGGGCCATCAGGACCAAAACCTCACGCCACAGGAATAGCTTCTTCCCGTCCGCCACTAGCCTTATTAATAAGGCCCGGAAACCAGTCGGACTCTGTCCGCATTCCAGTCATTGACTTTCATGCCACTGCTCCTTCTTTTTAAGTTTATTTATGTCTATCTTATTTTGTAATTATACATACTATGTGCATATTATTCCATGTAGTAAATGTGTGACGTGCACCAACAACACCAAAACAAATTCCTTGTATGTGCTAAAAACTGTACATGGAAATAAAACCCTTTTCTGATTCTGATTCTGTGCAATAGCTTTTTCTTCACCATTTTTTTCACCAGTTATTTAAGATTCATAATTTGTAATTGCTCAACACTGGTGACTTCAGTAAAGTGCAAAACCAAAAGACATTACAAACACTAAAATATATAGTGACAATATAAAAGAAATGTAGCAATATCTGAGAGTAATGACTGAAATATGAGCTATACAGGATGACAGAATTTTCCGTCAAATATCCTTTACTTAAAGCTGCAGTATGGAACTTTTTAGGGTTAAAAATGAACAAAAATCAATTATCAAGCAAGTACATAAAAAAGCAGCATTTAAAACTGTCTCCTTAAATCACATCGATTCGCTATGGTAAGCATATAATAACAATTTATTTATTGAGCTGTCCGGTCAGATTTCGCAGGAACATTTGCAGATGTTATTCGTGACATCAATTGTGTTTACGTCACGTCCGTTAACAGAAAGAAGTAGACCTGGCTACTATATCGCATGTGTAAGAGTCATTATGTTGTATTCAATGTCTGTTTGTTTAACACTGGGTGGAGTGTGGGTCTAATTGGTATATAGGTAGCTAGAGAGTAAGTGAAGGCAGGTGTAATGTGTGGGGGCTGAGGATGGTGGAGTGTTTGTAGCTTGCTTTTACAGTTGCTTAGAATTGAAACTTACCATCTAGATTGTTGCTTTAATCTGGATAGTTCTACATGCAATCATCGTTGACATCTGGGGAATCAGCTGCTGTCAAAACCAAGAAACCTCGAACTGCAGAGAGCCTTTAGTCAAAAAGGGTAAGCGACAGAGCCTGTGCTCAAACCAGAATAAATATCTGCATTTGTTTTGAGAGGTGGCAAAAACTCTGAAGGGATTGAAGAGTGACACAGAGATGGTTTTTTCTGTTGAACAGGTTAGTGGCTCAATAGGTAGCAAGCTAACGTCGAGTTTCCTATGTTTTTTTTGTAGCTATGAGAGAGAGCAACTCACCTCTACTACAAGAAAACTGTATTCGCCACCACCTCCGTCAAGTATTGGAGCTAATATACAACACATAGGAATACCTTAGTGTTGCCATGTCTCACGAGATAAATAAGCAACTGCAGCTTAAAAAAAAAGCCCAATATTATTATAGCCTGTTACGAGCCTGCAACATATCAAACCAAAACCGGTCGCAGTCTGAAAAGCAAAAACAGAATTTATTTAATAAAAAATTATCAAACAGCAACAAAGTTTATAGGGAGGACAGGCACTATCCACTCATCTCTGATCTCCTGCATGCAGAATATGATTGAAGAGTTTTAAAAGGAGATTACATTAGAACCACATCTACTATTAGTATATATGAGTATGTTATGCTTGTTTTTTTATTTGTTGTTATAACCTGTAATAATTGGGAAAGCCAAATTCACAACAGCATTGATATTGTGATGCTGTGAGCAGACCATGTCAATGCATTGGGGAAAATAGTGACCATAAATATAAAAAACAAAACAAAAAACAAGGCACTTGTCAGATTTTACTAACAAGCAACCATATTTTTTAAAACAAGCCCGAAATACCGCAACCCGTGACCTGTAATTATATCAAGCAACTTGAAAGAAGCCCAAAGTCACGTATTATAAGCATAAAAAAGCAATAACTCCACAAGTAACTTGCAATTTTATGTTTCAAACAAGGTTTAATGTTCAGTAAATGCACTGATTGTTATTTTTGAGGTACTCAATCTGTTCAAGTTTGAGAAAAGACACACTTTAACAAGAAGATGGCAATCCATTTATGAATTAAAATATTACATGAATAACCCCTCACTATGCATGCATAATTCAACTCTATATGGCCCATAGTTTGTAGAAGTGGTCATCATGAGTTTATTCTTCCCATACAATGTTAAAGCACAGACCACCTCCTGCTCATATAACAAATTGTCACGTTTTGAGTTCATTAATGTGTGAAAGTATAATAGCCCACCTGCATACTGAGTGGGTCAAATGCATGCAACATCTGTAGTGGATAAGGGCCAAAGCTAACCATACACCACAAACAGCAGCTTTCAAGAGGTTTGTGAAAGGACAGGGCTTTTTAATACACACGAGCATGAAGAAGGCCTAAAAATAACCCAGCAAAGAGAACAGCCAAACCAGAACTGGCCCCAGCTCGTCCCTGGTCATTCATACTGTCCACTTAGACATTTGTATATCATTAACATTCCTTCCATTTTTAAACATAATCTGAGTATGGTATGTGGCATTACATATATTACTTTTAGATCAAAATGTATATAAAATTGACTAAAAAATGTACAGTTTTCTACAATGTGCCCGGCTGCTTTAAATAAAATAATCATGCAAGTGAAAGAAAAGCAGAAACTCAAATATCAAGCAGACAGAGTACAGTATGTGTGAGAAGGATGTCTCACTCAGCGGCCAACAATTTCCCAGCAGCACCACCGGCTCTGCTAAAACAATAGGATCTGGGAAAGTGTCTGTGTGTGTGTCTGTGTGTGAGAGAGAACGAGAGACAGATGAGTGTCCTGTGGCCACTAGCCTTTTTGGCCAGGAGCCATGGCCTTTGTTACACATTGCCAACATTCCTTTGCTGGGAAGAGTGAATAATGGTATATAACATTTCATTCAGTAGCTACATCTTAAACGATGTGTCATAAAGTCCAAGTCAAGTTACTCAGAAAACTGTGACAAAGAAATGCCCATGGACACAGTGCTTTAAGCGCAGATTTCACTCTTGTGTGGGATTGAGGTGTGCTATTTGAATTCTGTATTATTAAGAGAGAATTTGATGCACATTAATCAAATTAAACTCTGATATTTTCATCCTTCTCATCAACTACCTGATTTTTTTGATAGTCATATTAAGAGCATATAAAATTTAAATGCCTAGCACACGTTTCCTCACTTCAACTGATACTGATACTATATATTGCCTGCAGGAATAGAGCTTCCAATAGACAATAGAATAGAAAAGAAAATGATACTTTTTTATAAAGTAATCCATCTCATATGAGTAATATCGATTATTGGTTATTTTCCCCAAATATTCAATAACTCTGGGGTTTCCAGTAATTCAAGAATGCACAGCAGAAATGATTATGGAGTTATTCTCCATCATAATAGAAGCATAATTCAACATAAATCTCATAATTCTACATTAAACTCTTGCAACCACAATCTTTATTGACTGGTGTTCATGGAACACTTACAAATAACTAATTGTTTTGCCAAAGGTCATCATTATGAATGATAATTAGATTTAAGGCTAATGGTTACAAGACAACAAAGGTCACAGGCTGTGTCATAAGATGAAGAGGATAAACCTTTAGGGGGGGGGGGGCTGTAAGAAAATGATCTCTGCTGTGCCTGTGAAATCTTCCGGCACGTGACCCTCATTCATTTGAAAAGGATTCACTTATTTATCAGCTAAAGGAAGCAGTGACAGTGACCAAGAAAGATACAGGCCCCCATCAAAGTTTTTCTAAACATAAAATCACGCCTGGAAATCACAGTTTCTGAAGATTAAATAGACCCAGGCAGGCCTGAAGACTCAATAGCAGGTAAATAAACCACACAAAAGAAATGGAGTCTGGGACATGTTCCATCTTGCCTTTCAGTGAATCCATGGAGGATCAGTAGGCTTTTACAGCCTTTAAAAACTACCTGTCTGTCAGCCTCCGCACTGTAATCAAAAGCCTGTGTGATGTTCTGAAGGCCGCACTGTCTGCACATGGAGGAAGCAAAAACATACCTCAGTTTGGATCTTGGTTTAAAAAAAAAAAAAAAAAAATGAAGTGATACATTTCTTTCCAGTGCAGGTGCACTTTAAGGTAGTGTCAATAAACACAAGGATTCCTTTGAACTGTACAGATTAAACACATAAGTTCAGCCTTGATTCAACTTTGCATGGAGGGGAAGCATGAGGATTTAGGATAATAATGGGCTGTGCTTGCAAATTTGACAAGAGAGAAATTATGGAACCAATTATGGCATGTCCAAAACGGCAGGTCTTTTAGGGTGCTCCCAGTATGCAGTATTTAGTACCTAGCAAAAGTGGTCCAAGAAAGGACAGTTAGTAAACCGGTGACAGGGTCATGGGTGCCCAAAGCTCACTGATGCACGTGGGGAGCAAAGGCTAGCCCATCTGGTCTGATCCCTTTTGGTAGGTACTATCCACTGCATACAGGGAACACCCAACAAGACCTGCCACTTTGGAGATGCCCTGATTTTCCTTCTAGTCATCACCATTTAATCCTTGTCAACGTCGATCAGATCCCAATGCCAAGAAAATGCTAGAGCCTAATCTGCTTTATGGTAGCTTCTTATACATGTTAACGGTCACTGTATGATGATAAACGATTCACAGATTTTCCAATATTATGCATCAATTTTAAATACTGCACAATTGAACCGCCCTGCTTTACGATCAGTTTAATGAAAACCTAATGGCACCAGTATACACCGTGCAAAACAAGCAAAACAGTCCTGTGGTTTATGACACGAATACCTAAAAAAAACCACAGTCCCTCAAGATGGAGGTCTGCGGTTCCTTCTTTGGTATAGGTTTTACTGATGACCAAGTTAGCTTTCCTTAAGTATTAAAGTGAGGAGGTAAATGAAAGGTGAACAATCTTAAATTCCACCACTTAGCAGTTCTTATGTTAACAGAACTGTTATTTTTAAAAAAAATACAGCACTACAGGATAACATGTCCAAAATCCAAACCTACTGCTGAGCATTCTCCTTTTGGAGCTGAAGCAGCTGAAATTAATTCAGAGTGTGGTCAAATCTGGAAGCAATTAACAAGCGTTCTTTTCTTCACACGGTGTGACTGAAGTTAAATTTCCATGGAAAAGCAATTTATTACTGCTTGATCTATGTGTAGCAACAGCAACACTGAGCTGTCTGTCAGGACCCAGACATTTCACTTCTCGGTTTGTTCACAGACTGAACATTGTGCATTCCATTGTGCGTTCATTTAACCCTTAAATGCATGTTTCGCCAATAATTATTACATATTAGGGTTATTAGCGACACTATAGACTTTTTACAAAAAAATGAATTTTGAAACAGATTTTATTCGATAATTTAGTAATTTTTTCTTGGTATTGTTGATAATAACTAGATTGAGGAATACTAAGAAGGTGGAGGTCTAATGTGAAAAATTGAACAAGGGGGGTACTGAATGACGTCCCGGGTTGCTAACGACCTGAGGTATGCGTTTAAGGGTTAACTTGATGAAAATTCAATATGTGGAGCTATAAATGGTGGAAAACTGGGCTGGCGAATGGCATTGTATGTGAAAGTAGGAGGAAGTGCGTACAGGGGATCATCCTGACAAGAAGACAAAAATGCAGGATTAATTCTGAGGCTGGACAGACATTCTGGAACTTAAAAATGAAATCTTCCTGCTTATGCTTTTAAAGAAATGCGCACTGGAAAAATCATGTGGGCTCAGAGTGAGTTATGGATGAGCCTCTGACCTCCAGTGAGGTGAAGGGATGAATGTATGTAGGGTTGCCAGAGATGGAAGTGGTCATTTAAAGATGAGTAATTAGTATTCCTTGATGAAGAATGTGACTATCTTCCAACTTTCCCAAAACGGAACACAATCAGTAGGTCTTGAAAATGATAATGGACAGGAATTAAGTTTTGCTTTTAAACAAATCTGTGAGGTCGGTTTAATATTAAAGGAGCAATCTGTACATTTTGTATCCTTCTGCTGCCTGTGAGATGGATTGCAATTGCTATGAATATACGTGTAGCAGCCTGCGAAAACTCTTCACTTAGTGACATTTTCTACTTTTATAGTTCTGAAAACGACAGACTTTGCTGAACTAAAATACAATATCTATATCTAGAATTTGAAAGTATATTATCAGCAGAAACACTCAGTTTTGGTCAAAATCTGAACGACTTCAGACAGGTTTTCCTGGACAGCCCCGCCTATTTACAAGCTTTTTTTTGTTCTTAACTGACCCTACAAGGTTTCAGCTTGGGGAGGGGCTAGTTTCCAGGTCAGAATAAATGTCGAAAAAAGCCTGAAATCTAAAAGAAAGAACAATAGAAATAAACTAGCCAGATCTACTTCATGACAATATACAGTGCCTTGCCAAAGTATTCGGCCACCTTGAACTGTTCGACCTTTTGCCACATTTCAGGCCTCAAACATAAAGATAGAAAACTGTAATTTTTTGTGAAGAATCAACAACAGGTGGGACACAATCATGAAGTGGAACGAAATTTATTGGATATTTCAAACTTTTTCAACAAATAAAAAACTGA
>JAFFST010050736.1:42906-55573 GCA_022414735.1 Noturus placidus | reverse complement strand
CCCCTGCTCAAGATAGCACATATACATGCCCATCTGAAGTTTGCCAATGAACATCTGAATGATTCAGAGGACAACTGGGTGAAAGTGTTGTGGTCAGATGAGACCAAAATGGAGCTCTTTGGCATCAACTCAACTCGCCGTGTTTGGAGGAGGAAGAATGCTGCCTTTGACCCCAAGAACACCATCCCTACCGTCAAACATGGAGCCGGAAACATTATGCTTTGGTGGTGTTTTTCTGCTAAGGGGACAGGACAACTTCACCGCATCAAAGGGACGATGGACGGGGCCATGTACCGTCAAATCTTGAGTGAGAACTTCCTTTCCTCAGCCAGGGCATTGAAAATGAAAAGTCATTACTAAGCCATTACCAAGTACTAAGTCATGTTTTACAGTGGGGTCAAATACATATTTACCTCATTAAAATGCTAATCAATTGATAACATTTTTGACATGTGTTTTTCTGGATTTTTTTGTTGGTATTCTGTCTCTCACTGTTCAAATAAACCTACCATTAAAATTATAGACTGATCATTTCTTTGTTAGCGGGCAAACGTTCCCTCACTGTAAACCTGTCAAACATGAAATTCCACCTGAGATCTTGTGATCTTCAGAGAAAATAATTACTCAACACATGATTCATCATGAAATCACTTAAAATTCACAATAAACTGATTGGAATAATGTATGAGCCATATCTCAGCCAACTGTTTTATTGCTACCTGTAACTCAAAGTGAGTCAAGAGGTACGCAAAAATGATGAGCTGCAGGTACAAAAACACATGACTCACCACAAAGTTAGTTTTGTTGGGGGAAGCCCCGGCCTCCAGCAACTGTCTGCACACTTCATGGTGTCTCTGAGATGCGGCTTTGTGAAGTGCTGTGTCACCACTGGATAAGAAGAAACACATAGAGACATAGAGACACTTTCTCTGGTAAAGAATGAGGAGCCTTAAGCAAGTCATCAGCTGGCACTTACGTCTCTTTGTCCGATAGATCCAGGATCAATTTTGAAACTGAGAAACAAAGACAGAAAATACAAAATTAAAATACGATGAAGTAACAAACAACAGATCACTTCTCAGCAGGAGTTAGGAGAAGTTGACTACTGTAAGTCGTCATTCTGCTCGTCATTTCCAAGATGACAATTTCTGTCATGTCAACCAAGGAATCGGCATCTAACTACACTTCTCAGAATTGGCATACTATCCGTACTACATAGTATCCGAGATCAGAATTAGTGCGTCCCATATCGTAGCATGTTGAAATGAGTATCCCAAAGGTACCGAATGGTCTACTACTTCTGGCAGATTTTCTACTACTTCTGTCAGCAAGTGTGGATCCGTGGACACTTTTTCAGCTAATACTGCCCACAACTCCTTGTGCCATAGAGGATTAGTTTTGCGAATTCAAGAATGCGTTTTAGAGAGGTGTAAATAAAATGTGTAAAAATAAATCAAGGGAATGATAAATGAAACTATATAGTATAAATTATATACGGAATAATGAATGAAAAAAAGCTGAAATGCAACGAGGAGTGTGTTTATGTTGAAAGCGTTCAATTCTCTTAGTATGACATGCTAGTTTGTCTCAGTACTTACATACACTTTTACTACACGCTCAAAAGTATGTACTTTTTTCTTTGCCTTGATGCATAGTATAAGTATGGCTATTGGGATGCAGGGCCAGACTCTCTCACGGTCCCACTCAGCAGATTACTGATTACACACACCTGGACTCAAGTACCTTCACAGCAACACTCACATTATTTAAGGACTTTCAGTTCACACATCAATTATGAATTATACACTCCGTGTCATTTTGTACCAGTTGATACCCAGCCTTTTGATACTGTTTGTTTGATCTAGTTCTGTTTTTTTAGTTTAGAGAGCCCAGTCTCACCTAGCTCAGTTCATGTTGTTTGCTCATCGCATGACACTTGCCTGTTTCTTTCACTTTTGTATCACATCTCTGTACCTACACTTGTCTCCGAACATGATTCCTGACAATTACAATGTCACAAGATTCCTGGCAGGTACAGACGGCTGGTTTAGACCAGAATTCATTTCAGTGGAAGATGAGAAAACATACAAAATAAAAAAATAAAATCAGAATATGACCTGTGATTTAAGGCATGATCTAATGGAGTCAGAAATAGTAAATAGTATGACTAAACCATAGATACTGGCACCTCTGCTATTCCCTAGAAGAAAACATGGAATTACCCTATGGCTTTTGTAAAAATATATAGACAGGTCTGACTGATTCATCAGTTGATTCATCAGTTTTTGAAATTGGGATAAGTAAAGAATCAATGACGCCTCATACCACATTTATGAAGGGGGTGTTATTATGAACTGCTTATCTCACACCAACACCAAGTGTGAACAATTTTTATGATATTTTCCATTCGTAAAGTGAACAGATAAGACATCATCGGGATTCAAACTCACAACCATCCTATGATAAGGCCTTTGTCAGTTGTGCCTAAAAATACATTACATTTTCAGCAGTTTTGACAGTTCAGTGATGTAAGACGTCATGTCTCCCCAGTATACTGTAAATCTGTAATCATAAAGACTGTCAAGTGCTCGTCCCAGTACACTAAGTCACAATATGACCATACTGACGATCCTTTCAACACAGTTAGCACTGTTTGACTTCTCTCTTGTCCTTGTAAAATGATATCCACTGATATTACTGTTTATAGGAATGGTTAGCTCCTTTCAATCTCACTAGTGAAAAAGTTTCATCTCATCCACGTCATACTACAGGTGCTGGTCATAAAATTAGAATATCATCAAAAAGTTGATTTATTTCAGTAATTCCATTCAAAAAGTGAAACTAGTATAATTTATACATTCATTACACACAGACTGATATATTTCAAGTGTTCATTCCTTTTAATTTGATGATTATAACTGACAACTAATGAAAACCCCAAAATCAGTATATCAGAAAATTAGAATATTGTGAAAAGGTTCAATATTGAAGACACCTGGTGCCACACTCTAATCAGCTAATTAACTCAAAACACCTGCAAAGGCTTTAAATGGGCTCTCAGTATAGTTCTGTAGGCTACACAATTATGGGGAAGACTGCTGACTTGACAGCTGTCCAAAAGATGATCAATGACACCTTGCACAAGGAGGGCAAGGCACAAAAGGTCACTGCTAAAGAGAATGGCTGTTCACAGAGCTCTGTGTCCAAGCACATTAATAGAGAGGCTAAGGGAAGGAAAAGTTGTGGTAGAAAAAAGTGTATAAGCAATAGGGATAACCGCACCCTGGAGAAGATTGTGAAACAAAATCCATTCAAAAATGTGGGATAGATTCACAAAGACTGGACTGCAGCTGGAGTCAGTGCTTCAAGAACCACCACGCACAGACGTATTGAAGACATGGGTTTCAGCTGTGGCATTCCTTGTGTCAAGCCACTCTTGAACAAGAGACAGCATCAGAAGTGTCTCGCTTCTGACTGCTGCTGAGTGTTCCAAAGTTATGTTCTCTGATGAAAGTAAATTTTGCATTTCCTTTGGAAATCAAGGTCCTAGAGTCTGGAGGAAGAGAGGAGAGGCGTTCCACGTTCCACAGAATCCATGTTGCTTGAAGTCCAGTGTAAAGTTTCCACAGTCAGTGATGGTTTGGAGTGCCATGTCATCTGCTGGTGTTGGTCCACTGTGTTTTCTGTGGTCTAAGGTCAATGCAGCCGTCTACCAGGAAGTTTTAGAGCACTTCATGCTTCCTGCTGCTGACCAACTTTATGGAGATGCAGATTTCATTTTTCAACAGGACTTGGCACTTGCACACAGTGCCAAAGCTGCCAGTGCCTGGTTTAAGGACCATGGTATCCCTGTTCTTAATTGGCAAGCAAACTCGCCTGACCTTAACCCTATAGAAAATCTATGGGGTATTGTGAAGAGGAGATGCGATACACCAGACCATACGATGCAGAAGAGCTGAAGGCCACTATCAGAGCAACCTGGGCTCTCATAACACCTGAGCAGTGCCACAGACTGATCGACTCCATGCCACGCCGCATTGCTGCAGTAATTCAGGCAAAAGGATGCCCAATTAAGTGTTGAGTGCTGTACATGCTCATACTTTTCATCTTCATACTTTTCAGTTGGCCAACATTTCTAAAAATCCTTTTTTGTATTGGTCTTAAGTAATATCCTAATTTTCTGAGATACTGATTTTGGGGTTAAAAGGAATGAACACTTGAAATATATCAGTCTGTGTGTAATGAATGTATACATTATACTAGTTTCACTTTTTGAATGGAATTACTGAAATAAATCAACGTTTTGATGATATTCTAATTATATGACCAGCACCTGTATATAGTGCACTAAATGTGAAAACAGGCGATTCATGTTGAATCTTACCATGTTGCAGGATGAAGCTGACAACGTCAATGTGGCCATTCTGAGAGGCGAGGTGCAGAGCAGAGTGACCTCCTGTGTCCCTAACCAACAAGCTGAGACCACTACTGCATGAGCTAGACAACTGAGAGATAGAAAAGAGGAGTGAAATGAAGAGGAAGGAATAATACTTATGACAGAAGAATACTAATTGTATTAGACCTTCTTATGAAAAAAACAAGACAAAATCAATATGCTTGTCATGGTAGTGACAAATGGTGCAGAGTTTCACTACCCATCAGCCCCTGCATGTCACAGTTATTTTCATAAGTACTTGAGTATTTTTTACTTGTACTTGAGTAAAAGTTTTGGCTTCTCTACCCAGCTCTGCACTTAAATGACTAGATAACTGGTTTACACAGAACTAACTGTAAAGTAAATAAGTAAAGAAAAAAAAGACCCCCGTCAGTGAAATAAAATCTTGATTAATCTGAAACATTATAGTCTTGTACCATGTTAGGTTATTTTTAACTGACTTATTTAGGCAGGAGCGATTTTCTTGCTTCCTTTTTCTTCAAATCTATGAACATTTACATTTTACTTCTAACATGCAGATCTGCCTTTTAAAATGAGACACTTAAGCCCATAAAGCTTTCCTGATTATTAATAAATAATATACAAAAAAACTAAACAAAATCTCTTAAATGTGCACAGAAACAAAATTCAAAGTTAATTTCTATTTTTGTATTGACTGGACTTTAATCTGTGCAAAGAATCTTTTTTCATGTCACATTTATGATGTTAGAGATGCATTAAAATTTTTTGTAAGTAGCAGTATTTAACTTGTTAGTGAAATTCTAAGGGATTATTGCACAGTGATGCAAGTCAGGCAGAAACCAGTTTCAGTTTCATTTAAACATGTCTAAACCTTGAACAGCTTACCGTAGACAGATCACCTGAGCTCGCTGCAGTCAGCAAAGCTGTAACATACACAGCGATACCGAGGAATGAGATACTCCATTTCCATGTACAGTGTGGTCATACAGCATTTAAATTCAAGAAGATCTGATCCTTTTCAAGTTCAGTTCAGAATGAACTGTTAAAAAACACCTCCATAACAACAACCTAATGATGGTGAAGCACTGTGTGAAATAAGTTGTGGTCAGTTTTTGGTCATACAGTGTCCTCCACTAATATTGGCACCCTTGATAAATATTGACTAATATTTCACAGGTAAGAAAGCTGTGAAAAATTGTCTTTATTGTTTAACCTTTTGATCTTTTGTGCAAATAATTCACAAAAATATTGTGTTTTCATGGATATCAAACAATATCAAACACAACACATGTTTATCATATTTTTTAAATTAAATATAGTGTAATTTAAATATAGTGTAATAAATAAACTATATTTATAGTAAATATAGTTATATGTGTGCAACAATTATTGGCACCCTTTTAGTCAATATGTTGTGCTACCTCCCTTCACCAAGATAACAGCTCTGAGTCTTCTCCTATAATGCCTGATGAGGTTGGAGAATACATAGCAAGGGATCTGAGACCATTCCTCCATACAGAATCTCTCCAGATCCTTCAAATTTCTAGGTCCACACTGATTAACTTTACTCTTCAGTTCACACAACAGGGCACCTTAAAGGCCACGTTTGGTGAAAAAAGGAACTGGAAACAAGAAAAATTGCCTAATATCATAAACTCTATTGTTTGGCAATAATGTTATGGGGGCGGCTGTGGCTCAGTCGGTAGAGCGGGTTGTCCACTAATCCACTAATCGTAGGGTTGGTGGTTCGAATCCCGGCCCGGGTGATCCCATGCCGAAGTGTCCTTGGGCAAGACACTGAACCCTAAGTTGCCCCCGATGGCAAGCTAGCAACTTGCATGGAAGCTCTGCTACCATTGGTGTGTGTTTGCTCTCATTTGTAAGTCGCTTTGGATAAAAGCGTCTAATAAATGTAAATGACACTACTTGTAAATTACTCATATTATATATTCATTTCTGTCTGTTTTTATGAAGGGTGTCGATTAATAAAAGTTCCACATTTTACTCTGTAAACTCCTCACTTCTTAGTCATTTGGAATTTCCAGAAGCTTTAGGCACTAATCACTAGGACGAGACAATATCTCACACTTGTGTGTTAATCAGCACTGAGTGAATAATTACAACTGTAATCTAAAATCTAGATTTCAAAACACGATTTTAAACTATTTAGGTTATAAATATGCTTGAATTTATATTGTGCTTTGTTCCTCTGTTAATTCTAACAACAATCTGCCATTTAGATTATAAACTAAGTTTGGACTTATAGTGTACCTTGTCCACCTGTTAATCTGCAGTTTAGTTTGAATAAGAAGTTTGCAGTTCTACTGTACCTTGTTCTTCTGTTGTCAATGAAACCCTGCAAAAAGCAGAAGGGTACAGAATCAGAATCAGAGCCTTGTCTCATAAGCAAATTAACTTTAGTAGAAGGAGGACATGAGGACATTCTCCTGTGTTTAATAGCTCTGGTAGAGGGGTGGACAAATCATGAGCTCATTAGTTAGCCCACAGGCATGAGAAAGCAGCAATGTGCTCGACCAGTCTCATGTTAGGTTTGGCCAGAAGTCCAATTAGTACAATCTACACTAAAAAGCGGAAAAACAACGTATAGTAATTTAACTCAAAAGTATGACAAACTAATTACTTGCATTAATCAGATTAAGGAGAACAAGAGAGTACTTGAATCCCTGGGAAGAGTGATTTTGTGTATCTTTATCCTCTCCTGATGTTTTTGCTGTTGTAGTATCAAGCTCGTGCCCATGGAAAAAAGACAGAAAGATTTTGGAGAGTCACAATTTGAGCATGTCTAGTGTGTTCGTTTTCACTTGATGAAACGTCTAAATGAGAGGTGACTGCATTTTGTGCTAGCATTAGAACAGTGTAGCATTTTGTGCTAGCATTAGAACAGCAACGTAACAGTGTTTATGCCACACTGCACTTTGGTCTCTGTTTCCGCATGCCTTTGTATTCATAATTCTGGAAATATACGGCTAGTAAATATAGTTCCTATCAACAGCCAGACCATGTCCTTGGTGCATGTGCACAGTGCAGCCGGTGGCAGGTTTCATTTATGTTTAAACAAACATATCAAATGAAAAGATTTATTTAATGAAAGTCAATAGAAAGGACATTTCTTTTTTGTCTGGTTGTTGGATGAGTCAACAGTCTTCTGAGGCTGCTTGTCCACCGGGAAACTGACAAAAAAAAAAGATAAACAAAAACCTGGATATATCTATTCTTCTTGACTTGTGTGCCTGGGCTACAGATTTGTCCACCACTGTGCTATGAGAATATTTGATGACATTCTCACCCTGAGCTGGGCTCCACCACCACATCTGGCATTTCAGGGACTCTGGCCTGGCTCCGTGCAGATGTCTCGTGGTCCAGGATAAACACCTCATCCTGACAAATCTCTGTCACAAAATGTAGATGGTCCTACACACACACACACACACACACACACACATATATATATATATATATATGTATATACGAACTGGAAAACACATTAAATATTAACTCTAGTGACTAAACATAACTCACTATCTGTTAATCTAAGGCCTACCTGAGCCTTATCTATGCGGTAAAAGCGGTCAGCTGATGTGGCTAGAAAACATTGGCAGAGTGTGTTAATATTATCATCGTAAATTTGAATAGTGAAATACAGAAAATCATGACTATGAGTCATCACCCATGACTTACAGTCTAAGAAACTCCAGTTAGTGGAGAGTCTGTGTGCAGAAGCAGGCTGGGACAAACCTCTGCTCTCATCCTGGGAAACATGGGATTTTTTGGAAAAACATTAAACAAATGTTTCAAATAGTAAATGCAACAGATTCTTTTGAAATTTCTCAAATATGTCTATTAATATTACTAAACAATATATTTTTTAAATTAAGTTAACATTATGTAATTAAGTAACCTTGCATTGTTTAGTGAGAAACATAAGTAAAAAAAATGAGTAGCTGAATGAAAAACTTAAAACAATTAGAATCAAAAAGAAAATCTGCATTTTTCAGCTTAATCTCTATCTACCACATGTACAGCATATTTGCATTATATTTACATCTACAGCACTTAGCAGACACCCTGATCCAAAGGAGTGCTTTGTAGTCATTATCAAAACACCTCCTCATTCAGTTCAACTAGGTCTGGGACTAAGAATAATCTGGCTAAAACCCTATTAGAGGAGTTTAGTACAGTTTAAAAGAAAATACAGATGACAAGGGATTTTTGTTTGTTTGTATAATTTACCATTAATTTCTCATCCCAAGAGCCTAGACAGGCAATGTTTGTAGCTTTAACTTTGATTTGTATAGTCATGTATTTTAAGCATGTACGTAAATTTATGGAATTCAATAACTGCCCATATACTTCCATTACAATTGTGTTTCATGCAAACAAAGTTTCTGGTATTTTCTCTGTTATATGAAAACTTGTTGAAATAAACGTCAATGGTAACTGCTCATACACAGCAGATGCAATGAATGTAAGAAGCCACATGATACAGTGGCATCGCTTTAGTGAATCAACAGGAAACATTTTAGTACAAGTACCTGATAGTGCACTCTTTGACCAGCAGAGGGCATCTGCTGCAGATCCTACAAATGCAGGCGTTACACATAAAGGTTATTACGGTTAAAAGGAAAACATCTATCCATTTTCCATACCGCTTATCCTGCACAGGGTCGTTGGGGCACAAGGCGCTGGACACCATGGATGGGGTGCCAACCCATTGCAGTGCACAATCACACACGTTCACACACTACGAACAATTTGGAAATGCCAATCCGCATATAACTCATATCATTGGACTGGGGAGGAATCCGGAGTACCCGGAGGAAACCCTTGAAGCACAGGGGAGAACATGTAAACTCCATGCACACAGAGCGCAGGGGGGATTGAAGTCCCCAAACCCGGAGGTGTGAGGCAAACGTGCTAACCACTAAGCCACCATGCCCACCAAGAGAAAACATGCAGTACATAGTTAATTATGTGTCACCTAATGTGAGTGTGGCTCATGGGTTCAGAGCGGAAATAGGACAGCTGGCAGAACTCAATGATTGGATTAGTAGATTAGAAGCAACAAAGCTTGATGAAATACATGAGGTTTTATTAAGTACACATTAAGTATGTCAGGTAGTAAGTTAGCTACTAGCAAAAAAGAATAATAAAAAAAGTAAATTACAGGGACACTCCTGTCTAATTCAAATCTGGCCTAGTTACTGGGTAATCAATATTTATTTTTGAAAAATCTATACAGACAGGACTTACAGTAGCTAGCTAGCTTTCACTACATGCTAACTTAGGTTGATTATTGTAACTATACAACAAGTAAAATATTGTTGGTCTCACAGCATATTTAATGCATTTGATTTTTGGTTTCAAAATCCTGACAAATCCCGTCTCTTTCATTTTCGTTGCTCGATTAAAAATCTAATGAAATTTCATGGAGGCTAGCTGGATATAATAATAATAATAATAATCATCATCATCATCATCATCATATTCTTTATTTTATAGAGCGCCTTAACATATGTGAAAGTACATGTGTATGCTTGGCAGCCTGAGAAAACCCTATTATGTAATGCTCAGAAACTACAGATTTTCCTGACCTGAAATACGTCTCTCAAATTGTAACATTTTAAAATCTGGTTACCCCAAAAATTGAAAAGGGAGAAAACTGCATTTAAAGATTAAATATTAACTGTGCCACAGGAACATAATGGAGATTTTGACAGCTGGCATTAACACTTAGCACGGTTTTAGACATCTTTACACAGACTAACTGCATTCACCAATGCGTTTGTTAAACTGGCTGCTTATACAATGTAATCTTTGCAGGACAATAGCCTAAACTAGGTTTCATAAAGTTGAGATGTCCAGTATATTATAGGAAGAAAAACTTTAACCAAGCCTGTTTTTTGACCTGAAATATTTATCCAGTTTTTCCCAAAACCTGATTTTTCGCATTTTTAGCTGTTCAGTCACAGCAACATGTAACTGATGGGTTTTCCCAGATCACCACGAATAATGCTAATAACTTAATTCATCATGATTTAAAAACTTTATATATGGACTAAAAGACAGGCATCTTCAACCATGGCCTACATGGCATGACTCATTCTCATGCTTCCCATATATGGGCACAGGAACACACCCACACAACTTGTGTGGTCAGCATAGTGCCTACTGGAGCAACGTCCCAGAACAGGTACATGAGTTGCATTTGTAGTTTTGTGATCAAAAATGTTTTGTGGTGAAAAATTATATTTAAATATATATGTGTATGTGTATGTATATATATATATATATATATATATATATATATATAAAAAATGGGAAGCACTGCAATGATAAAACATTCTGACTTACTAACAAACATTATGTATATAACATATACAACATGTATAGCTAACATTAAGCTTTCAGTATTGATTAGATCCTTTTGATTCATGTCTTTTCAAATCTGTTTTATTAATTGCAGGTGTAAAGCTGTCCTGTTAAAGTATATAAATTGAGAATGTAATAACTGTTCATTTACAGGCAGTGTAACATCATCCAAATTGTAGCTTTAGTTCAGTTTTCTCTGCCAAGAGACTCTACTAATTACTGCATGTCTTTGTTGATAGTGAGTTTGCCTTATAATGAGGCGAGTTAAAGCGCCTCATGAGGACACCCTGCCCTAGTATTCATCAGCACTGAAGGCAGGACAGCTGCTCTGGATGAGGATACACATTCTGTGGAGAAAGATTCTCACCTCCTGCAGTCTGTGAATGTAGAGTCGACAAGTTTCTAGGTCACAGTCTCCTCTTACCACCACGATGCCAACAGGGGTCGCTGTGCCCACACACACAGAGTTGGTATTAGTCAATAATGTACAATATGTCAAACACAAAAGCATTTATCCATACATGAGAGCAAAACATCTATTAGAGCAAAAAAAAAAATCCAGGGTAAGGGTACACTGGAAACATTGGTAGCTTAACAGTTTAAAATCTCAGCTCTCCCAGTCACTTTTGTGCCCTTGAGTAAGATAATTAACCCTTAACTATGTATTACTGTGCTTGGACCCGAACAGATAAAGTTTGGAAAGACATCACCTGGTCTTTTTCCAATATTCATCTGTCCAGCTTAGAGCAGTCTGAGATGCGTTTCTGCTCACCATAGTAATCAGTTGTGGTTATTTCAGTTACCGTAGCCTTCCTGTCAGCTCAAATGAGTCTGGCCATTCTCCTCTGACCGCTCATACAAGCAAGAAGTTTCCACATACAGAACTGCCGCTCACTGGATGGATGTTTTTTTGGTTTCTTGGTTTTGTTTCTACCATTCTCTGTCACCTCTAGAGACTGTTGTCTGTGAAAATCTCAGGAGATCAGAATGATTCAGATCAGATTCTGAAATCAGCCTGTCTGTAACCAACAACCAAGCTACAGTCAAAGTTCAATTCAAATCAATACCATTTTATTTCTATAGTACTTTTATCAAAGGATATTGTCCTAAAGCAAGTTTACAGAACTCTGGATATAGATGTAGATCCCTAATTAGCAATCTAGTGCTGACAGAGGCAAGGAAAAACTCCCTGAGACAAAATGAGGACGAAAGCTTGAGAGGACCCAAAGTCTTGCACAACTGTATGCTATAAAGTCAAACAGTACTGAGTGTGCTGAAAGGATCGTCATTACAAGCATCAGAGCCAGTCACTGAGATCCCATATTTCCCCCATTCTGATGTTTGATATCAACATTAACTGAAGCTCTTGACCTGTCTTGACCTGTTGCAAGATTTTATGCACTGGCTGCTGCCACATGATTTCTGCTGCAAACCTACAATCACCTGATAAGTCTACCATATTTTGTTTATTTAGAAATTACTGACTGTATTTCATTTTCATCCTTTTCAGGGTTTTTTTCCATGACTGGAACACTAGAGAACGCTATTGAATGTTTTGAGCAGTTGTTAAATATTCGCTTACTTTAGAACACACAAAAACATCACTCACATAACCCTCTTGAACTGCTTTGCTAGAGTAGTAGTTACAGCAGTCATTGAGTGAGGAAAAGACATACAGTCACTCACAGACTTCTCGCAGTCGCTCCTTGTCCAATTGCAAGCTTTCATATTCGTGCCGGCCAATGCGATTGACACGAAGCCGTAGGCGTTCAGGCAGCGTGTGAGGACTGCACACAGAAAAACACACACACACACACACACACACACACACACACACACACACACACACACACACACACA